>VZRU01008037.1:1583810-1612748 GCA_013398155.1 Pedionomus torquatus
TTACCTCAAACCAGGACAACTGCTTTAACAAAAATTGCACAGTCAAACACTTTTCTTCCTTCTGTGATGTTTACAGAATAAGAGGGATTTTTAATGAATATACACCACTATTCATTTATGGCATTAGGAACCTGATACCTTTAATTACATTATTTATCATTAGATAATGTTATCAACCATATATTTACTGTGGTTTTAACCATGGGTATTCTCATTGATGTTTATGCATGAAAATAAATATATGCAAGCAAAACCAGGCTAGAAACATTTCCTTTCATTTTACTTATTTATAAATATATATAATACATAAATTAAAAAAATATTAAAAACTTTAATTAACACCTTAGTCTTATAAGAAATTAAGAAAAAAGATTTGACTATAATGCCAGAACATTTGTACTAGTATATATATGCATTTAAATACAAGTACTGCGAGTTTATTGAACAATTTGCCATCTAGTTTATGACAAAGTAAATCCCTCTATGTGAGGAAGAAGACTGTAAGGGTCTTAATGCTTTGTTGTTTTATTGCTAAATATTTAGATTATTAAAATTTAAAAATAAGAAAACATAAAAAGCTGGACAGTGACAGATGAATGAAAATTACAGCTATGCTGTGTTTATAAGACCAGTGAGCAATTCAGCACACAAATCTTGAAGTTTCATTAATTTGCCGTGCAAATTTGAGCAGCCCAGGTTAGCAAATGTTAGTAGGCATAAAACATTTTCTAGCATAGTTGTGTGCCTTTCAAAATACCCAGTATCAAATAAATTACCTATGATGGGACAATCTGAATCTTTGAAAAAGGAAAATACACTTTTTTTTTTTTTCCACCATGACCATTGCAGAAGACATCAAATAGAGACAAACTTTTCTATTATTAGGAAAAATACATGTTTCTTTAATATTTTTGTTTGATAATTATGTAATTACATATATACTTGTCTAAATGTGTAGTGCAAGAAAAGTAGCTGCAAGATATTTGATATTTTGAGTTATTTCACACACAAGAAAAAAAAAAAGTATAATTTTACTTCCTGAATACTAAACCAACAGGAATTAATGATTGCAATATTCTGGAGCAAAGTTTTACTTATTTTTGTGTTCTTCTAAATCGCAGGAGAGTGTGTACATGAAAAATAAAATCTCTTTCAATGATTAATTTAAGAATAATCCAATTGTTATCAAATGTGAATGTCATGACTTTTAATGAATTAGCTTCTTATACTTGACCTTATTTTTAATTTTAGGCGTAGTTTAAAAAGTGAACTAGATATATATTTTTTTTAATAAAATCTAGGACTTCTGTATGACTTCTGTTTGGGTTTTTTTTCCTGCCTTTTTCTCTGTTAAGCTTTATGTGGTGGATACATTCATGGGAAGAGTGGAACTGTTCTTTCTCCAGGTTTTCCTGATTTTTATCCAAACTCTTTAAACTGCACTTGGACTATTGAAGTATCACATGGCAAGGGTAAGAATGAATTCTGAATTACATATGCATATGCAATTTATATTTTTAAAAAATTCAAGCACACAAAAACAATAAGATGTCTTTTATTAACTGAGTTAGGTCAGTACTTACTGCCATTCTTTTGAGGAAGAACTCTAATTTCACAAAATAAATATCTTCACGCTGCGCATATTGATTGGTTGAGCCTAAGTGCTTTCTGCAAGCAATTTTCCCAAATTTCAGGGTTTAATTCCATGTGTGACTCTTTCTAAACATTTTTCAGTATAATGTAAGATTTACTTTCTGTGTCACCTGTGTATAAAGGAGGAGAAAAGAACCTCCTTATTAAATGCTTTTCTTTTCACCCTTTTAAATATTTTTAAAGGTGTACAGCTGGTTTTTCATACCTTTCACCTTGAGAGTTCTCATGACTATTTGCTCATCACTGAAGATGGCAGCTTCACAGAACCGGTAGCCAGGTTAACTGGCTCAGTCTTACCCCCTACAATTAAAGCTGGCCTCTTTGGAAATTTTACTGCACAGCTTCGATTTATATCTGATTTTTCAATTTCTTATGAAGGCTTCAACATAACATTTTCAGGTAAGAAAGTCCATTCTTCTGAATATCCAGAAACTGTTTCTAGATAATATTTACAGTTGCAGATAGCAGAAGCTTTAGGAAGAACAAGTAAAAAGTGTCAATAGAAATTGTATAATCTTTATTGTAGAAAAATGGCTAAGCTTTATAAAGGTGGCTAACATATTGTGAGAAGGATGTTGGTGATGTTAATATTTTAAGGAGAAGTTTTCCCTGTTCTTAGAGAACCATCAGAAGTGTGAAAAAGTAGTTTGGAGGAAAATTAAGCACAAAGATAGAACATACTTCTTCAGAAGGAAGAAACTAACTGGGGCTGTTTTACTAAAGGAATTAGAGAAACTGTAGAAAAGCAGTAGTGTGCTAAACTCAGGGTCACAAAGGAGTCTAAAGCAAAGACTAATTTAGGAATATAAAAATATATTAAAATAAAATCAATGTATTAGGTGCTGATGTGTTAAGAAGTTCTGATAATTTTTACAAATTCCTCCTTAAGATAATTGAAAAATGTAAGTTATAGCTCCTTATTTGCAGTTTTCTGAAATGAGATGACATATAAAATACATTTATCAATAATTTTGTTTGTCTATATTACTAGGATGTAAAATTTTTTGCAGATATGCACATGAACAAATCATTAATACGTGAGCTCATTGGGATGCTCATGCTCATAGAAATTCTGTGGAAGTACATAAGGAACTTGTATCCAACTTTCTTACATCATTTCCAAGAACTGAAAAACAATGTTTTGTTGAGATATGGCAATGTTTACAGATGAGCATGCTATTTACAAATAATGTATCTCATTTAGCTTGGTTAGTTAAAAAAGAAAAAAAAACCAAACAAACTCCTCCCTTGTTAGAACAAGAATTAGTTGGATTTCCTCCTATCAAATGGTGAGTTACACTGGCTCTGGATACTTTGGACTAACCAAATCAGAGGTCAGCAGTTTTGCAAGTTTTGAATGTAATTTTGATTATTAAATTACATCTCTGATAGCTTATTTATAAATAACTCAAAATGGTTGAGGGCTAGGTAACACAAAATATTATGATTTCAAGAGGGAAAATTGTAGAGTGACAAAATAAGGCTATCACGGAACTTTTCAAACACAAACAAAGGTTTATGCCCTATCTACAACTGATACACGCATAGATAGACATCACGGGTCATAATATTTCTCAAAATATTTATTTATTTTAAATTACCAGTTATATTAATTTTATGACACAAATGGGTGAGTCTGTTTTCTGATTTTCACACAGTCACAATGTATTTCTCCATAGTAAGAAGTATTTAATGCAAAGACCTTAAACTGTTTTGAGTGTTATCTGGGATAGACTTTTGTCAGGAAAGTTTCCAGGTGCCTAAAAGTCTGTCACAGGAGTATCTCCATATCTATCTCAGACTTTATAGTGCTAAACAAAGGTTGTGGTAGATCATGTGTTTTCAAAACCTACGGCTTTTGCCAGCAGAAACTAGTGTGGTTTATAGATTCCTCCTACTATTCCGGACCTTCCACAAGACAGTTACTGCAGGGAAGGATTTCTTTATTTTATTCAGTAAGTCAGCCATTTAAACACTTATTCAGAAACTTGGGTTAATTCCTTCCCCTGACTAAATGTAGTTTCTTCCTCTGAGTGGATTTGACCCTACATACCACCAACCTCTAAAGTTAATGTTTCAGAAAATGTCTTTTCTTATCATTTATCAGAAGTGTCTCTCTTCTAAGTTATCTCTTGAGTTTTTGAATTTATTCTAAAGACTGTAGAATTAGACTTTTCCATCTAAAGTTGATCTTTCTCAGCATATTTTCTTTAGTGGTCAGTAGTGAATATCTAAGGAAGAAAAAACCACAAAACAGGTCAAACATATAGTGATACTTCCCCAGCATACTCTGTGAGGACAAATCTCTGGGTCATATATTTACTGAGTATAATGCAGTCCGTCAATATGCAATAGCCATGTTTTTTTCCCATTAATTTGTTCTGAGTCAACCTGAATTATTCCTGATGTATAGTTATAAAAGAGACAAAAACATTGGCACTTGAGACTTCTTTAAAAAAATATGTATATATTTACTTTCAGTTGGGTGACACATAGGATAAAAGGCGTTGGATTGAGTATAACTTTTTTTGAAAATGTGGTCATATCTTTTCATGCACCTCATCCCTTGTTTGATTTTTTTTGTTATATTATCTTCATTATACAATGACATTTTTTTAACTGTAAATCTCACTTCTAAAGCTGTTTGGGTATTCAGATGAAATGAATCAAGAATTATGTACAAAGGATGTAATTAAACAGAATTACAGTAAACCATTCACTGTACAAGCTGATTACAACCCCTGAAATTAAGAAAATTAATGTAGGCTGGGTGGGACATAATAGATACATAATTACTGTATATATGGTCATAATACATGTATAGAAACATTACTGGATTCTAGTAGAGAATGTAGTCTGAAATACATATTTTCCAAGTGTTCCATAATAACACAATGCAACCAATTTGGGAAGCCTTTCCCCCCCACCCCAGACTATTTGTCCCATCTATTTATATATTATGTTTTATTGTGTGCAGAGTATGACCTGGAGCCATGTGATGATCCTGGTGTTCCTGCCTTCAGTAGGCGAATTGGTTTTCATTTTGGTGTTGGAGATTCCTTGATCTTTTCTTGTTTCCCTGGATATCGCCTGGAAGGTGCTAATAAACTTACCTGCCTGGGAGGTGGTCGGCGTGTATGGAGTGCACCTCTGCCAAGGTGTGTGGGTAGGTGGTCACATGCTTTCATTTCATTCATCAAATCGTTAATAGCACATGGCATGTGTCAGAATGCTGGGCAGAGAACAAAGTGCTTGGGTTGAAAGGATTGATCCCCAAGCTGTACAATCAGTGCAAGATACAAGTAATGAATGTCTCTTACTTAGAGAGAAAAAAAAAATTATAAAGAGAAATAAAATTGTGATAGAAAATGAAATTAAAATGTTTTACAAGGAAATGTAAATCTAATTATTGAACTGTATGTTTGCCATAAATAAGATATAAATTTTGTACTTTGTCTTTCAGCATAAAGAAACAATGTTTAGAGACTTTAGGTGAAATTGGTTTTTTTTAGAGTCTCCCACCTGGGTTTAAGGGTCTTTTTTCACATTGTGGTTTTATTCTTCTAATTCTAATCTATTGTGGTTTTGGTTTTTTTTTTTAAGTTTATAAACTACAAACTGTATTACAGCATTGTAAATGATAATTTTTAAAATTAATTTGCTGCTGTTAGAAATCAGTCACTATAAGCTTAAACTAACTGAATGAATAGGTGTTTTCTAGGAAAAGCTCTGGGACTGTTTTTTTTAAAATTTGTTCAGTTGCTGTATTTGATTCAAAAGATGGTTCTATCATGACTAGGTGAAGTGAATCTGATCAGCTGCTACTGACATAATGCTTCTGAAATGTCAAATAGTTGCACACACTTCTAAATGGATTTTCTTAAGAGGGTTCTTGTTTTAAATAAGATTTTATTTCATTAAGGAATAAACTCAGCTTCAGCTTACTTCTTATATTTGTTTTAAAGGGACATAAAGAGCTGGGACTCTTTAGCCTGCAGAAGAGAAGGCTGAGACCTTATTAATGCTTATAAGGATCTGAAGGGTGGGTTGAAGGAGGATGGAGCCAGACTCTTTCCAGTGGTTACCAGTGGCAGGATGAGGGGCAACAGGCACAAGATGGAACAGAGGAAGTTCCATTCAAATCTGAGAAAAAGCTTCTTTACAATGTTGTAGACCACTGGAACAGGCTGCCCAGTGAGGTTGTGGAGTCCCCTTTTCTGGAGACCTTAAAGCCCTGCCTGGATGCAGTCCTGAATAATGTACTCTAGGCAATCCTGCTTTAACACAGGAGTTGGACTAGATGATCTCTAGAGGTCCCTTCCAACTCCTACAATTGCATGATTATGTGATATATATTTAAAAAAAGTCATATCACCTACACTGTATATAAATGTAAAATATAGTTTAAAAATCTGGTCTTATTTAACCCATGATGAAATAAATTAACATATGAGAAAACAATATCATAGGGAGTTTTTCATACATTTGGAAATTCTAAATTTATGTCTTAGGCTATTTTCAGCTTGATTTATTTTAGAAGTTTCAGTGGTTTCTTAGCACTCATTCTCTGTGGTTGTTGGCTAACCAAGTGTGCACTATCCTGTATCATAAAATAACAGAGTAATAGAGCAGCTCAAGTTGGAAGGTGCCTCGAAAGACAAACTAGTCCAAGTGAGAAAGGGAGCTAAAAAGAGATTATATAGTACCCTATACACTTGCATCTTGAAAACTAGAATGATGAGGACTCTACCACATCTCTGAAACTGATGTCACTGTAAAAAAATTCTTTCTTATATTGAGAGCAACTTGTATGCACTGCCCCCTGTATTCTCCATGTGGTTCTCTGTCCTCTTCATAGCCACACATTCAGTACTGAAATACTGTGATGAGATACTCCTGAGCCTTCCGTTCAAGAAGAAACCTGACTCCTTCAGTCCATATTGATCACTAGAATAATATTGACATAATCACTCTGAACCTAGTATTCTATTTTCCCTATTTTTTAACAGTGTTCAGCTATTCTGTAGGTGTGAATGGAAAATTGGTTCCTTATTTCTTTGTTCCTGAATAAAAGATGACTGTTAACTTTTCAATATTACAATTGTTAATAAGTCATGTCATCCATTAGCTTTATCACAGTATCATAAGGCCATATCTATGTGCAATTAAAACTGAAAAAAACCCTGTCTTGCTAGTGCATGTTTTTTAACTGTTGCTCATTTAAAAAGTTTCATATGGAGCTGGCTTTAATACACTAAACATATTAATATATTCAGTACATATATAATTTATAGGAAGCAGAATGGAATGAATAAAAATCATATTTGTATAAAGTATTTTATAAGCAAATCACTGATATGCCTATGAAGACCAGCTTAAAAGAGTTGGGGCTGTTTAGACTGGTGAAGAGAAGGATCAGGGAAGACCTTGTGATGAAGGCTTTATTTAGAATTAACATCTTGTAAACCTTACTTCATAAAATGGAAGTTTTTGTTTTATCTTATTAATCCTTATGTTTGGATATGTATTCTATTTTTTGCTCAATTTTATTCATGTGTCATTTGAACATAAATTTTGAACCATTATTGTTTACAGAACATTTATTTTTCAGTTATGTGCAAAATAACTGAAATGCTCAACCACAAAAAATGCTCAAAAAGTTATGATTTTCAGTATGTAAATTCAATATGAATTTTTTTGCCTACTTTCATTTAATGACAATAATTTTTACTATACATTAATTTTCTTAGAAAAGGAAACAGAATACATGCCTACAATATACTAAGTAGCAAGAAATTCTATATTGTTTCTTATAAAAATTAGTATCTTTATTGAGCTTATTTGAATCTTCAAGAAGTTATAGGTATTAGGAAAATTGGGATATTTGTCTGTTTGGGGTTGGTTGTGGTTCTTTTATTGGTTTGATGTTTCTTTCTGGTGGGTTTTGTGTTCCATTCAAACATTTTCTTAGTTTAGTTCAGATCTAAATTTTTTTTTTTTTTTGGACCTGCAATAATACTGTTCCCTTGTGCTAAAGAAAATAGACGTTTTACATAGTTGTCATGAATGTTTCTATGTAATGTGAAGTAATAATGCAGAGTAATACCTGATGTCTTGGAAATGCTCACTCAGGTATCCTCATAATGTGGATAACATTGCAAAGTTGTAAAGATTACCAAAGTATCAATAAGTAGCTTCATGAAGTATCAGCCACTGAATTAACCATGAATTTATAGGACTAATGTAACCACTTACCATGCTAGATATAGATATGCCTGTATATTATCCCAGGCACAGGCACAATTTAGACATAGCCAATTAAATGTACACATGATAAGTTCTGCGCGTCCCCAAAACTGTCCCTGTCTCAGAAGCATGGTGAATACTGGGGTCTAGGAATGAGGTGAAACAACTCCTTAGTCTGTTAAGTTCCTGACTCTGAGCCTAATGTGCACCTAAAGGACACCATCACAATCAGGTTTTGGCTACTATCCTCCAGATTTCACTAGCCTTTTAAACAAAAGCCACACAGTTTTGTCTGGTACTAAGGCAGATTTTCTAGATCTCATCTAGCAAATCGGTACTGTGCTTTTAATCATACTTTTTTTACCTTCCAGTTTGCTTTAAGACAAACTATTCTACTGCTCTGCATTTGGGTTGTGCTATTGTTAAAAAAGGAATTGGAAGAACTGTAGGTTAATAGAAGAAGCGTTTCTAGAAGTACTTTAAAAAAAACACCAAACAAGTAACAATTCAGTGAACCAACACAATGGACATTAGAAATAGATCTTGAATCCAGAAAATGTTCCTCCTCCCCACAATGTATACATTCTTCCAACCCAGAGCCATAGTCTGATGCTTTCACTGTCATGCTGCAGTGCAGAATGCTGTCCCAAGCCCTATGAATTTTGTATTCCACTCTGAACACTGGCAGGGCTTTGCCAGTATTGAGAGAAGTTAGATGCTGCTCTGCTTCATTTTGTTGGGTACCAGTGGCGAGTACCTTCTCAGGCTTGTGGGGAGTAGTTTCTGTGTGAATGCGGAAACATGACATAAGATGAGGTACCTGGTGAGTATGCACATTTCCAGAGATAAGGAAGTGATAAGTAGGGCCTCAGAGGGAGGAGGGAGTTTAGATTACAACTTGAGACAGATGCATCTAATGTGCACTGAAGTAATCTCCCAGGTACGTTCTGAAGCATGACTTTATCATTTGTAGTCATCCTTTAACAGGTGAGGAATGAGGCTTTTGGTATTCTTTATTGTGCACTCTGATATGTTGATGAAATTCTGAAAGAGGGGAGACATTTCTTTCCTTTCCTCCTACTCATGAAAGATGTGCTGTTCACTGATTATCAAAGACAATGGGTAGAAACCTGAGCGGAGATATCTTTACAGCGAATTTCAAGGTACAGTGTAGGTACTTCATCTTTCAAAAGATACTTCAGAAACTGCTAATTCCCCCTGCTGAATTTGTTAATCTCTCAGGGGTACTATATAATAAAGGTTTTTTTATTGGATCACAGAAGATCTGGATTTGCTATAAGTTTAAGCACAAAATAACAAATTTAGCTTATTTTATCATATTCTGTGATGTTGCAAAAATCAAGGAAGTAATAAGATTATAAGAAAAAAAAAAGAAAAAAAAAAAAAAAAGGTTGTGTTTGCTAATAGTTTTCTTTTAACTCCTTAATATCTTTGCTAATGTGAATGGCCTTTACCTAGCCTCCCTACTTAGCTGAAGAGCTATCCTTGTTATTATAGATGGTTATTTTCCCCTGTTCACAAGGACACGAAACTAAACACTTTGATCACGTCATCCAGGATTTAGACATTTGGACATCACATGATAACGGGGAGAAAAGTCTGAATTAGTTCTTCAACTCTCCTTTTAGACATAGTCTTAATTTCTATTATTTTACCTGATTTGCATGCTGCTTCTGTCTACTTGTCTGGGTTTTCCTCACACTATGTTCTTGAGGAACTGTGATAAATTTTACCTACACGGTATCATTAAAGTATCATTTGTACACTATACAGTGTACACTATATTCAGTTCAAACTAGCCTTTGATGGTAATTATTGCATAAAGTTCAAACATAACAGTAAACGTGGCTTTGAATGCTTCTCATTTGTCTGTTTGGGGTGGGGGTTTAACTTTCATTATTTCCCTGTCACCCATGAATCATTTCAATTGTATGGAGTGTTCCTAAAGCAAGCTGTGAAAAACTTAAAGCTGTAAAGAAATAGCTACTTAATGTTTTCGTTTCATATTTAAACAGTGTTGCTCCTTTATTAAATTTTACATGGCACTTGATTTTTGATGGTGCATTAATACAGTATTTGAGTAAAATCTTCACCATGGTATTGTTTGCTGGTATTCACATTAATATCACATTAACTTTTCATGTTCAGTTGTTATAATAAATACTACATGAATAATTAATAATAGGTGCTACAATAAATTGCTGACACTTTTTAATAAGTTGTTTCTTTTTAATAGCTTAGTTAGTATTCATTGCAAAATCATCAATTATAATTAATACACATTGTCAAGTTGTAGCATTGAGTTAATTTCCATCAAAATGGAAACATAAGTGGGAATCCTGTTAGCCTGAATAGCACTGTAGATTTCTGTGAGACCCTTGAGATCTGGTACTCATTGTTTTCTTTTAGTTATCTGTAGCATAAAGGTTGAATTTGAGTTCACCTCTGAGAAGTCAAACTAAGTCTGAAAATTGCTATTCACTTTTCCTTAGTGTTTAGACAGAGAGAGCTCTCATTTAAGTGCTGCTTATGAGTAAGAAATTTTATATAACATCAGTAGCTGAATCTCTGATGAATCCTCTGATAAGGATGTGCATGAATCCAGGATCACCTGTGTTTAGGAACTCTATTTTTTGATGCTGTCATGTTTAAATTGTTTAATCTTTAGATTGTTTTCTATTCTATACAACATATTTAATGAAGTTATTTAATAGATTTCTTCACAATTTCTATTTATTTATCTCATAACATTGAATTATTATCAATTCAGTTGAAAGGGTTTTTTTAATCCCTCATTTTTCTGTCAATGTTTGACATAAATTTGAAGATTTGTTCAAGTTAATGTTTTAGTCTTACTATATGTGGATCTTCAAAATATGGTGCAATATACTAATTACAGCTTTTAATTGTCTCTATTTCAAAACTGAAACTTTAATATTCATGAAACACTAACAGATTTCAGCTCTTGCATAGTGATCACTCTGTTTTCAGAATGAAAAGACTGATTTGTATGACACCTTAATCACCTTAATGTGAGACCCGGTATGAAATTTTAATAATCTATAGTTAGAAGGAATGACAATTGTCTCAGGTTATCCTTTTGCCTTCTTTCTATATTTTAATGTTGTGTATGCTAAATATTTTTTCTTACCAGATGATACTAGAAAGAGTAGACAAAAATCTCAACCCCCCCACTAAAAAATATACTAAATCCAAAAAATGCTCCCACCTCGGATCCTGCCAGTAATCCCCGGAGGCCAATTATCATCATAGAATTTGTTTTGAGAACCTGAGTGCTATTTTGTCAGTAACATATGGATGCAAAATTAATTAAGCAAACCTCAGGAAAGGCTTTACCTGCTTAGTTCTTCCTTTCCTACTCCATTATTCTTATTAATGGAACGGTGTCAAAAGATCTGGAATAAGAAGCTTATTTTCAGCAAGGTGTTTCAGTAAGGTTTTCAGTGAGATATTCTAACCTTACCATCATCATACAGGTATTGCTTAAAGAATGTTTACAGTGGCTTACATGCACATGCTTCATTAGTGCAGACATAGCTGATGACCTACTTTGACTTGAAATCTATCTTAGAGAAGCAAGCAAAAAGGGAGAAAAGGGAAGGAGAGAGAAAGAAGAAAGGAAAAGCCACTCCTCAAGCACCAGCTGGGAAGAGGAGGGAGAGAGTCCCCAGACAAATATCTCTCCAGTAAAGGTAGTGGTGGCAATGATGATAGTAATGACAAAAAAAGCTAACATCTTCCTGCTTTCTCCCTAGTACAGCTATATGTTTCATGAAGACTTTCTAAAGCTCCTTATTGGTAACTTATGCCGCTTACTCTGAATGGGGCATATGTGGGTGCCACAGACTAAATAGTAGTTAAGCTTCATGCATGTATATTGTTGTGTAACACTTATTGTGTATTAAATAACTATTATCTGCTCATTATCTGCTCTAATCAATATGAATTTACACGCTAAAAGCTACCAGATTTGGAGTGACGCAATCTTAGTGTAGTGTTACAGGCTAAAAGCTACAAGGCAAGAGAGCCAGAAGTGGGGTGAGAATAGTATGATTTAAAAATCAATGATGTCAGTCACTTCTTGGGAGAAAACCAGCATGAATTCACCAGTGCCAGGCCAGAACAAGCACAACACTGGTACCAGGGTGAAGGCAGCCTGGCAGTGTGTAGTTGAAAAGTTACAGGCTCACAAGTGAAGGGCTGGCTGTGGCTGCAAAACTGGAGATGAAAGACCATTAATGTTACCAAGATTTAAGGCATTGGGCAACAGAGGTTCTGTGGAGACTCCAAATGCACCTTGGCTTGATAAAAAATCCCAGTTAGCAGGAAACCTCATGCTCAGCTTTAGAGAACCTCCAACCAATAACTGTGCAGAAACTCTAAGGTTTTGCTACTGTGTGAAGACAGAGCATATGATACTTGGTTCAGCTTTATTCATATCCCCTTTACACTTGTTTTAATATTGCATGACCATCCTATTGAGTAACATTATTGTCCAGCTGAAACACTATAAGAGTTATCAGCTGTCTGAGCTCAGCTGCTTCTCATATTTTATGAACTGCTGCACAATTTTGTAAATACAACAAAGTTATTCTGCACTCAGTAGAGTGCTTTGTGGCAGAGAAGCCTTTAAACTGACGATGAACTACTTTTATTTGATCTCTGCTTTGGAGATCTGCTTAAATTCCTGTCAAACCTTTTAAGAAATTGAATGGAAAAAATAATATACCAAACTTTTCCATTAAACAAAGTTATCATTACATTTTACATGAACTATATTTCAAAGCACTTCAAGAATACCTGAATTTTGTTTATTTTGTAGTGTTTGTGTTCATAGTCAGCAAGTGTTTGACGATCTAAAGACTTACCCTCTGCAGTTTCCTTTTATCCAATTTCAAGTGAGACTATGAAAGAAGAAGAAAAGTTACTTATGTAAATAGAATTTAAGTGACTTTAATAAGGAAAAGAACAAAGAATGGGGTCAAGGATCTGTTCCAGACAGACTGCTCTCACTGCAAGGGAATAACAGAAAAAGAAAAATTTGATAAGGTAGCATTTTCCAATTTGCTGCAGTCCTCAGCAATAGTATAACAGACAGCTCGAAAGATGTAGTGAAAAAAAAAGCATATATTTCCTCCTCTAAAACCTTTTATATGTGGACATAGGTGGTGTGCACACAATAAGAACAATCCTTTTGAATTCTAAGATGGATACTTTTTGATTTTTTAATAAATAAATAAGATTAATTTTTAAAAGCCTACAAGATTCAGAAGTTATAATAGAGAATTGGGTTAATCTGCTTCTGTCAGCATTCCACCTTTTTGAAGCATAGAGCCAGTGCCACATAGATTTTTTTGTTTTGTTTTAAAATATGAGTTCAAGGAACCTTGGCTTTTGGATGCTGTGGTTTGGCAGACTTCCGTAGTGTGGCAGATTTGAGAAGGGAAGAGTCCAAATCGGAACCACATAAACAGCTGACATTTACAGAACAAAAGCTAGTTTAAGCTAAGTAACAAGCCACTTACATATGATGATAGTAACTTTTTAAGGCACTAATAGAAAAATGATGAAGAAAGAGTTTTGAAGCTGAGATTTAATAAGAGAACTTATTCTTCTTTTAGAAACAAAAGCAAAACCATCTGTAGCACATTTTTATTTAAATTAGCTACATTAAACTAGTATGCATTACAACTCAGTGACAACACAATTTCGCTGCATACACAAGGGTGTATTCTTAAAGAAGGTCATTATCCCTTCTCCCTCATCCTCAGCTAAGGTTGCACAACTAGTCACAGAGGTTATCAGAAAGGTATCCCCTGTTCTTGAGATACAGATGCTTAATATCTAATGTTTTATAACGGGCATTAAAATATATATTTGGGGTATTTTTATGTCTGAGGAGTTCTTTTGTAGTTCTTCAAATTGGGGAGATATATTAGCTAGGATGTTTTTAACATGAATGTTTAGTGGTATTGCAGTGCTTAGAATCTAATTCTTTTACAGTCTCAATAGTTTTTCATATTTAAATTATCCTCACTTATTTATAGTCCAATCCAAATTAATCATACCCTTTTAACATGAAAACAACCTCTTAGTTACTTTAAAATGAGTAAAGATTATTTCTCGTGGCAAATTCTGTGCCTGTCAATGTTTGCATAATTTGAAAATTTGTAGATACTGATACTGATATAGTTGATTTCTATCAGAGGAAGGGTATGGTTAATATTCAGTGAATTATATATCATAAATGAAAATACAAGCAGATCCAGGATTTTTTTCTCATATAAGGGGCATGAGAACTGGAACTCAGAAGGCAGGCATTGAAGTAAAGTAATTGTGTGAAAGAGCAAAAGAAAGCCTTTTGTAGACAAGAACTAAAGAGCTCTTTCAGGATCGCATAGTAAGACTTGTCTGCTTAATTGAAGGTACTAAAATAAGTAATTACTCGTAGAGTACGTATGCTAGATAAGGAATATTGCATTAAAACTTTCAAGGGGGACTGGCAATTTTTTGTTTTTCAGTTACCATAGGTGGATGAGCCATATCATTTCCTTATGCAAAACTTCCTGGTTTGATCTTTCATTAACAATGTAAGAGATGTGGCTTCATTTCCCTTGTTTCTGTAAAAGAATTTTAAATTATCTAATGCCTTCTAGCAGAATGATCTTGCCAATGTGGCTAAAGGCTTTTGTTTCATTTTGCATAAAGAATTAAAGATTAATTGAAGGAGATGAAAATGGAAGTGAACATGAATATATTTTTCCAGTCTAGTACTTTGGTACTTCTATGGTAACAGTGAGTGCTGATTCATGGATTATTTCAGCATTTTATTTCTCAACTGTTTAATATATGAATTTCCTTGTAGAAATGTCCTCCTCCTCTGTTTAATGCCCTACCTATTATGCTAAAAAGGTTAGCCAGCATTTGCTCACTTTGTGACTAACTGATTTTCTAATCTCTTTATGTGAAGCAGAAATCATAGAAAGTGCATGTTTAAATCCTCAGAGGCCAAGTGAATTGAATTTAGGTGTCACACATTCTGGCTCTATGTGTATAAAAAAGCAGCAGCAGTATCAGCTATTGCAGATATTTTTAAAGAAAAACACCATGACATTCCCTATACTGCTGAGTTAGGGCCTTCAAGGGGAGAAATCCCTTTGACTGTGTAAGCTTTTCCTGCTGACAAGACCAGATCAGGCATTGTTGTTTGTGGCTGCTCTTTTGAGTTCCTAGATCCTCATTATGCTTAGGAAGCTTATGCAGTTCTGTACTGCACTGTGCAAAAATGGTCAGAAAAATACTCCACTGAAGTCCTGAGGGCATGAGGTCTTTTGTGTATCCGGATATTGATGACAAATGAGGCATTAGAACACCAGATCTCCAAAAGCCCCAGTGGTCTGGAGAGAAGGGAATCTTTTCATGGATGGGACCAACATTTCTCTGAAAAGATGTCACCTAAACTGAGTGACCTAATTAAACATAGCCTTAACTTGATATCCTAACATTAGCAGAAAGTGGCAAGAAAACTAACCTGAACTGTGACACATTTTATGTAACTTTCCTATTGAGGGAGGGAGGGAAGCTTTCCATTGGAAACCTCTTTCTGAGGGCTGTGTCAGTGATTTACTGACTGGCATGAGATGAACTAGCAAACCTGACTGGTCAGAGGCTGAGCAGTTCTTTGGTATGATAACAAAAGGAATGCTAGGGCCTGATGAAACTGCATAGCCATGAAATATTTGCAAGGTATTTGAGAAGTGGTAGTATGTACTGAAATAAGAACATGGTTGTATGGGATGGGTTGAAGCTGTATGAATGACAACTTGAGTTTGAAGAATTTTGCTATGTAATAGAATTTTACTAAATAACTAATTGTTCATAATGGAAAACATGTCTGCTTCCTGCAGAATGTAATATACTTTAGAGTGGTAGTAATATTATATTAACTTTCATTTGTAACCCTCATTATCCCTGATCTTACCCATCAGTACTTTTATTTGAAGATGTAAATGAACATGGTTTTGAACTTCGGAACACAGTCTTATTGGAGTAGGAATGTTGGCCAGTTCTAGATTAGGGAAAGCTCATTGTACACTTTTTCTGTTCCTGCATATGTCCTAGTGGCTTGTAGTCCATAACTGAAACAAAATGTATAATATTGTACAGACATAATGCAAGAAACAACCTTTGCTTCCATAACATGTTCTTATTTCCTTCTCCTCAACATCTTAATTCTTTCCCGTTCTTTAAGGGAGCTAGATAACAAGATACCAGTGCAGTCTAAGGAAACACAGTTATTTTTGTATGGATGTCTTCTTGGGCAAACACTCATTTGCAGAAGGCTTGTGCAGACTACTGGTGTAGTAAACACAAGACGATGTGAAGAAGTATGGGTCTAAACTTATCTGCCATTAATGTTGTCATTCCTTTGAATTACATTTTATAAACTCAATTAGTTGCACTTTCTTCCTAAAAGTCAAAGAAAAAATAGCTACATATGAACATGTACACAGAAATATATATGTATGTATATGTGTCCATGTATAATAATTATCACACATTTGACGGATCCTTTACCAAAGAGGTATCAGAATAAAAATGTAGTTCACTTGTCAGTCTGCTACAGTTCTTTCAAATATTTAGATAAAGTGACTTCAAAACATGTTAGAAATACCTGGTGCATCCCATACACCCCAACAAAGGAAGCGTTTGGCTGTCTGAATTTTGGTGGCTGGGGTTCTTATTCCCTAGCCCTCTTCTGCCTATTAAATATAATGCAGCTCATGGCCTAAGTAATCAAAGTAAGGGGAGAACATAAAGCTCTACTTTAAAATAGCAAGCAAATTCAAACGTATGTGATAAATCAAAGATCCTGAGCCAGCTTATTGGTCATTTACTTCTTCATTCTGCCTAAGGAAAACACAAATATACAGGAGAAATAAGGCTCCAAATAAGATTGTGACTGTTTCATTCCTCCCTTTCTTCCCCTCTTTCATCTTTCGTCCCTCCGTCCTCTCTGCTTCCCTGTTGTTCTCCTTCCTCCTCCCTTTTTTTCCTTCAGTTTTACTGAAGGGAGGAAGTCTAAATTACAGAAAATTTCACTGGTTTTAGTCTTGTCAAAACCAAGAAGCACATCAATTTGATTGTTTGTCAAGGCCTCAGAAATGTAAATAAAATATGTTTAGATTGTTTGTTTATAAATGTAAACTGTACTTTTCTCCCTAAATATCTATAAATTATTTATTTTATGATATATCTTTCTAGTTTATCTTTATATACTTGTAATATCTTAACAGTCTATGAATCCTAAAAGTCTATTTAACACTCTCTTTGGATGTTTTCATTTATTTGCTGAAATTTATACAACATATTTGGAATAATTTCGTAAGTCTTTATTCAGACTTCAAACTGAGCAAGCAGGCTGGAGCATACTACTATTCCAATACATTATTATTTTCTTTACCAAAAAGCAGTGACAGCAACATGTACTCGCAAAAGTGTCAGTAAGTTCTTGCTACAGATAGTTGTGAAAGAGACTCATCTGCTTTTTACCTGGAGAAGAAGGGAGCTGTCTGCTTGGCCCTGAATGATGTCCACAAATGTCTATTCGGTTTTTAGTTTTTATTGCTGGTTTAGAAAAAAAATAAAAATATTCCTGACTTATTGCTAGATTCTTTTTTTTTTCTCAGCAGCTCATTATCTGCCTTTTCTAATACTTATTTGGAAAGCTGAACAGGGGAGTAAGTGAAATCAATGTTATATTGATTTGAAATGTTACCACAATAACTGTATTTCGACAAAACATCCAATTTTTATGAATTATAGGTTAGTATGATGGGATGACCAAGGGATAAATTGAAGGTAGAGGGAATTGTATAAAAACACCTAAGTGCACTTAATAAATATTCCCAATGAAATACAGGAGATGGCAATTTTGGTAGGGTTTCTAGGAGTTTTTCCTACAGATAGACTCCAAGAGAAACATACTTTTCCTAGGTAGCCTGTTAGAGTTTCCATAGAGTCTAAATATTACTGAAATTAACCCATATTTTCTTGAAATGGATAATTCACTTTTTTTATCTTTTTTTTTTTATTATTATTATTTTATTTTTTTTTTATTGTGTCTGTTTTCTGTAGCTGAATGTGGAGCAACTGTCTCTGGAAATGAAGGAACATTGCTGTCTCCAAATTTTCCATCTAATTACGACAACAACCATGAATGTATCTATAAAATTGAAACAGAGGCTGGAAAAGGGATTCATCTTAGAGCCAGGAGCTTTCAGCTGCGCGAGGGAGATATTGTTAAGGTAAAAAAAGCTTAACTATCTCACTTTCTACCATTCCCAACATGTATGACAAACTGTGTGTCATACCAACATCAATTGGTTTTATTTTCATTTCACTTTCTCATACAAAAGGAATAAATTCTATGTGGATAGCATCACTTAATTTATATTAGATTCAAAGGACCTATAAGTGACATTAAGTGTTTAATTACATTTATAGGGGTTGAAATCCAAAAAGAAGACCTAAAATGTTAACTTATATTTTTAGTACAAAAGTGCTTATATTCTTTTCTGTTTGCAATAATCTTTGTAAGTGTAGCAGAATGGTTGCTTTAAAAAAGTTTTTAAAGGTTTAAATTTTGGTAAAGTTTTATTTCCTTATTTTATTTGTCTTGCACAGAAGTACTTTTTTAAATTAATTACTTTGCTCATCTGAATAAAAAGAAGAGTGTTATTAACATAGAGTGTTAATTCTGTAATCAAAAACACTAAAAATAAGTGTTAATTGCAAAAGATGTTTTTCGTTCTTTATGTTGTAGGTAGCCTTTGAAACTTGGCCTAAATATGAACAGATATTGAACATGCAATCCACTTTTACACAACATGGCCATAATCTGTCTTTTCTTAACAATTACTGCTGCATTCTTGTGTGCACGGAAAATCATGACATTCATCTGAAGGGCTGAGCATACATTAAATTACTCTTTCAAGTTTATGTATCTCAATTTTCAGAGTTAATTGATACTTGAATTCACCAAGTACTGAGAATTCAATTAGCAACTTGCTGTCTGGGGATCCCACAGCAACCTATTTAACATGTTAGAAACTACTGTCTATGTTTCTAACTTGATTTTACTGTTTTTATTTGCACTGAATGCTTCCCACAAGGAGTTTTAAGACATCATTATTATGGTTCAAATTTTGATAGCCATACTTTTATCCATCTTGTCATCTTCAAAGACTCCATATGTAAATAAATGTGACAATTTAATTTGAAGTCATATATTTCCTGTAAATTACAAGGTGCTTAGAGATATGATGAAAGTGGGGAGGAAAAAAAGAAACTACTTCTCTTTTAAGTATTGTCTTTATTGAAATAGACATTCATATCTTTGTTGTTATTCCTCTTTTTTTAGCAAGTACATACTGTATTAGTCATTGAAATAAGTAAAACTAAGAATCCCCAGTGGTATTAGAAAGTTACAGTCAAAAGAACAGCATTTTCTCCAGCTTTAGCCACAAAGTCATTAATAATAAATGTCTTGTGTGGCCACCATGTATGAGATGCTTCAAGACCTTGACCTATGATTTTCCTTTTAGATCAAAGAGAAGGTGGCCAAAATACGTGGTCTTTATTGTCCTTTGCTCCCATCTTCCTTGGTCTAACTGCAGATCCCAAAGCGTTTTTGCTTTGAACAGGTGCAGCAACAAGGAGCAACTTAATTGTCCACTATGCTGCTTGCATATGCTGATGCATAAGTCCCCCAGACACTTTGCACATATCAAGTTTGTAAATAATTTTATAAACTACCTGAAAAAATATTTAGAAAGCATTAAACAAACATTGAAGAAACTCAATTATCCTTCAGAACATTTCATGAGTAATGTCAAGCATACTTAGAGATATTTCCTCAAGAGATAAGGAAGATTTGCCTGAGAGAAAGCTGTTTTGAGCAATCTGTCAGAAACCTTTCATAGATCTGTTTGCACAATACTATAATGCAGATCCACCAGAAGCAAAGGCAAAATTCTGGTGATGTCTGTACTGCAACAGTCTGTTCTCTTGTTCTGAGGCAACTGGCATGGCACAACTTCCATTTAGAGAATTAAACTCTCTTCCTCCATAGCCTCACAGATTTATAAAAATAAAGTCTACTCTACTCAGTTCCCATGCCAAGATGTCCTTGTACACATGTCCTTTGGAATCAGCCTTTGATCTAGCCCCAAAATTTGTCCAGGTATTTTCTCAAAGAGTGCCAAGAGGAGCAGACTGAAATCTCCACTGGAAATGTGCCAGAGGTTGAATAGAGCATATAAATGAATCTTGATGTCTGGGGTTGTGTCCTACCTTTATTTATGTTAGTGGCTAAAATATCTCTAGCATTCAGGTTTTATAAACTTGTCAATGCAGCTTCTGATTTCTTTAGTTAATCTATAGGAGGTGTTATTCTAGACTCACAAAAACGTTTTTTCCAGTCTTGCCTTGCATCATTAACTGATACTGACTGAGTGCTTACTCCTACTAAGACATTTTGTGTTGATTTACAGACTGGTAGATGAAAGTAGGGAATGTTCCAGGAACCTCACAAAGGGAGGCAGCATGAAGAATTTTTGTTTTCTCAACAATACCAGTTATCGTAGAAACCTTACAGTTACTTTGCCGAATTGAACCAAGTGGTCCACCTAGCTCAGTATGCTTTCTCTGATAGATAGTTTTATTTGGGTAAAATATGCAAACGTCACCACTGTCTGTGCTCTATTGCCCTTATGGTCCCCAAAATCCACAGCTGTTTGGTTGTTAGAGCGCATTTTGCTACTGAAATATTGTCTTTGCATTTTGGTATTTCTTTTAAATTTGCTAGTATTATTTATTTTGGTTTGGTTTATTTTCTTTTATTGTTTTGTTATTATTTTATTTTATTTCTTATAGTTTCATTTGTTTTGTTTTATTTTATTTTATTTTCGTTGGGTTTTTTTGTTTGTTTTGATTTATTTTAATTCCCTAAAGTTATATAGAAATGTTCCTTAACTGTTGTTGCATGCTTTGCTTATAGCCTACTTCAAGCAAATGTGTACTATCTAGTCTGTTCTGCCTCTTCCATTTCCTGTCCTGTTTTGCATAGGAAGGAGATCTAAGCATGTGAGATAGAAATAAATGTTTGTGTGCTCTGACCAGATCTACAATCTGACCAGTTGGGAAATTAAGACACTCTCTAAAGGCTCACGCTTCCCACAGGTTTGGCAGGGCTGTATACTACCAAAGTTTACTGTTCATTCCCATCTGCACCCTAAATATAAGCAAAGTATGTTCTGCACACCAGCCTTCTCTTTTCTGTCTGCAGAGAACACAGGCCCAAGTCTGCCTTGCAGGCAGCTTGCGAGGGATGCATTGGGGCTTAGAATATTTATAATCCACCTGCTGAAATACTGGGTATTTCCCCCCCTGAGTATCTTGCTCTTCTTTTAAAGAAAATATGAACATATGCAACATTGCATTGGGTGCTGCTATCCAGATTTTGTTAGTGGGGAGGGGGATGTGGGGTAGCCTCCATGATGAGAGGCCGGGTCTGCCCTGTTCCAGCCAGCTCCAACCAACCCTCTCAGGGCCTGGCTGAGCCCTGCAGCCGTCTTGGGGAAAGCATATTTAAGAAAGAGTGAAAAAGGCTGCTCAATAGTGTGTGAGAAACGAGAGAGGAAAAAAAGGTTTGACAAACAATCCTGGTAAAATCAACCCACCATGAATGTCCTATGAAGTATATAATGTCAGTATTTGTTTCAGGTAGGTTCACTAAGAATTCCATGAGGATTTAGTGAAAATGTTTGGGAATATATATAGGAATATGCTTAGCAATGGCAGAAAGCTATACAGAGACTTTCTCTCAAACTATCAAAGCAATATTTTAAAAGCATTTCCCTTTGGGATGATTTTATGCCATAAAGAACTCTGCAATTAAACAAAATTGTAAAGTTCAGTTGAAGGAATTTCTTTTTACTGTCAGAACAAGAAACTGAAGTTTAAGAAAATTGAGTCTTCTCCTTCAGGTGAGTGTTTTTATATTCCCACAACAGGTGCAGATATGTTAGTACCGTTACTAGAGCATTTCACCTCATGAATAATTGTAGTGCTGTCCTCTTGCCTGCATATATTAATTCCAGCAGTAAAGCAAGCACTTCCCATTTAGTTCTTCAGTTTAGGTGAAATGGAGCATCCCTGAAGGATAGAGCTGCATTTATCCTTGTGCTCCAGACAATGCCATGATGATTCCCCGCTGCCTCTGAGGCCAACTTCTTCAGGTTGACTGCATCCATAACATTAAACTCTCTAATCTTAGAAAACAAGGTGGCTCACTCAAACTGTCTTTCAGTCCCTGGCCTGTGCAGCTCCTGGACTACTGGACTAGAGCTTTCTTAGGAAAGATTTGTGAGGGTGCTAGTAGGTCTGCGTTTAATGTGCATCAAGGATGTACTGACAATAAATACTATGTAGACAGTGTAGTTGTGATGACTGGACTCCTACTCTGGCACTGTTTACTGGCTTTGAAAATATAAATCACCTTCGGCTATCTATATTCAACTAACTTTACTGTTGGAACAAAGGGAATATTGAGGCTGGATATTGAAGCTGTGGCGCATAGGGAGTTACAAATAATTTGCAAGGGTATTTCTGACATCAGTAAAACTGTGTGCATAAGGAAGGGTCAAAACTAATGCTTTCAAGGAGAATATGTGCAGGTTAATGACTATGAGTCATAGACAAAGCTTTCTATAGCTGGCAAAGTTTGAACTTGAATTAGCAGGAAAGCAACCTGAACTCAAGTAAAGAAACACCATTTTGGGGTGCATGGCATAACTGAGTACTTGGATTACCTGTTTATTTTAAAGCTTATCCTTTCTCACTCACTAACACGTTGGCTCCCTGAACTGCTTTTAACTGTCACTTGCAATTTCTTGTCTTTTCTAAAGTGGCTGCTTATGGTGAAATCTTTATCACGCAATCACTGTGAATTTGTTAGAAATAAGAGGAAAATCAGAAAGTAATTTCACATCTTTCATAAATTTAGTCAAGTAGACCTTCCTTATTTCTTCATGACAGAAAAAATAATACTTATTTCTGGCAACAGATATACATTAGGTAGATGTTACTGCTGACACAAATCTTAAATATAATAAATTATGTCTATCCATAGCTCATATATGTGCTCTGGTATAAGAAAATCTTTGCCTTAGTGATAAGGACAAAATGTACTGTTCTACTAATGTTTAGCATAATATATTGTTTTCAAAAGTGTCTTTTAGGGAAGGTCATTATTTATATCTGTGTATGATTATTAAACTAAATTTATGCTTTTATCTTAAAAAAATATTTATGCTTTTTATTTATTTATTTATTATTTTCTTTTGTGAATGTTGGCACTTGAGATGAATGAGGTACTTTCAAGACATTCACCTATATTGACTGTATGCCGGTGTTTTCTTCACTGAGAAAATAGCTCTGCTTTTAACTGTTTGTCATCATCCATAAATGTAGTTGCAGTGGCCTGTCTTCTCAGAAGACGTATTTCTTAGTAGATCTAACTGGACATTCAAATAGGAAGAAATGTCTGTGACTCAAATGCCACTCACATGTTACTGCCTGCTTCTGACTGTAATCAGAATAAATTTTCGCTGTACCACAGGGTCTGAGAATGGAGATGAAGATTCTGAGTTTAAGATATCTACTGAAGTTGTAGCTTTTGCACTAGTTATCTACAGTCACTCTAGGACATATGAGATCATGGTGAATTATTTTTTCTTCATATTAGAAACTAGATGCTCAAATTCATTACTTGCTTTTGTATATAGCTATTCACATGATATATGTTATTTATTTTCAGAGCATGAAACACATTTCATATTTGCTTATTCATCCATGAGAAAGTACAGATGTTTTATTTAATTTTAAGAAAAAATTAGCATTTTTAAACTCATCTTGAGACCAAAAAAAAACCCATAGAAGACTATTTTGGCACTTAATAGTTTTAAGAAAAAATATTTTTTCACTCAGAAGATTGATGTATAAATACTAATTTCATTCAAGATGAGCTCACAATACTGAAAAGGAAAGAAGACTATAAAACACCTTGAGGGTGACAGAATATTTTATATTTTACTGATCTGCATAACCAAGTGAGATGTACCTCACAAAATGGAAACATTAACTTTTTGCAGAAATTATTGGCAATATGTAGCACATATTTTGGAAGTATTGTATAAAGACATCCAGTTTCATACTATTATTTTATTTTTACAAGGTATATGATGGAAAAGACAGCTCTTCACGCTCTCTTGGAGCCTTCACCAAAAATGACATGATGGGAGTTATCCTTAATAGTACCTCCAACCATTTGTGGATAGAGTTTAATACCAATGGATCTGATACTGACCAAGGATTTCAGCTCACTTACACAAGTAAGTAGGTCACAAATACGCTCTGATTGACTGTTTTGTGGGAAAATGAGTATTTCTCAGCTACGCTGATTTCTTGTGGAATGATGAAGTAATTTCCTAGAATATACTGTGGTCAGCAGACTGAATTTTAATTGCCTACATGGCTGGATAGGTGTTAGTAATTAGTAAGACCATTACTAAAACCAAAACTGTAACCTTTTAAATTCATAAAGAGTTATTATTTTGAAGATTTAGCAGCAAGGCTTAGAAAGGAGTGAATTGTGACATACGTGGATTGCACAACACATATTAACATGTTAGGGTAATACTAGAGCAGAAAACTTATAGAGACACAGATTTTAAAAATGGAACATTAATCCCTGCTGTCAAATTAAGAAAGATCAGAGTATGAATGAGAATAAAAAGAATGTGTCTGGTCGCACACTGTTAACATATCCAACTGCTTGTCAGGATGAGAGTGCAGTATGCTGAAAGGGGACCTAAGTGAACAAGCTTTGAGAACAGTGCACTTGTTCTGCAGTTTGCATGTAGTTAATATAAGTAATTTAGCTGGCAAAAGGATGAGTCTTTTGGGGTGTATAATTTTGGTGATAACTAGTGTTTTGTCCAGGTTTCAAGGAATCTCCAGGTACCCTTTGCCTTCAGTGTATTGCCTTTCCCATCAGTTTCCATGAGCACCTGTTGAATCCATCAGACCAGAGTACCAAATCATACAGTGGCACAGAAATAGAATCATACTCTTCCCAGTACATTTGCTGGTTTCCTTTTGGATTGGAGCCAGCTGTGGAATAACCAGAAATCCTTACCTTTCCCTTCTGTCTTTTTGCTGTGCCTGGTAAATCTGGAATTTTACCATCCTACCTTTAGTGTTTTTTTGTTAGGGAGCCATAAAGGAAAGGAAAGTTTCTCCAACTAGATGAAATATATTTGTGATTGTTATTTTATTTTTTATTTTTAAAAAATCTATATAGTACATATTCCTTCCTTTTATGTTTGAAAATCCAGAAAGAATCACTAGGGTAAATACATCAAACACAAAATTATAATTATCTGTTTGGATTAACCAAGCTGTAGTTTACAGCTGGAATTAACTTCCCTGAAAGCTTATTTATTCACTTTTCAGATTGAAATATACTAGATACTTTAAAATTACTTAAAGAAAAAATACAAAGGAGTGTTAAAATGTGATCTCACTGAATGAAAAGGAGAAATATGTATGCTGGAGTGAATGAAATTGAATAATGAATATCATAACACTGTTAGAAAGAGCTAGAAGTGATAGTGTAATAAATCTAGTGGTAAATTAATTTTGGTTATTCCCTATCTGGTTGATGCATTCTTGCTCCCCACTAGGGATACATCAACTGCCCTTAACTGTTGGTCCTTTTAGTACTTTTCTTCCCAGTAATGCTATTGAAATTAAGAGTAGTGCTGCTTCAAAGCTTGAATTTTAGAACCATGGCCATGCACTATTCTGAAGACTAATTACCTTTCTATATTTTTTTAACATTGCAAAATGTGTGGATGATGTTAGATTTACAAATGTGGCAATAAAAAAAGCTAATGATTCATGAGAACACAAATATGGATAAAGAAAATTTTATTTCTGTTTTTAGGATCTCATTATAGACATAATAAAACAGAATTTGATACATACAGAATCTGAGTGGTTTGTATAAATTGTAGAAATCAGAATATAAGCAGATATTAAAAAGAAACCTATAAAGGATTCAAGTTCTAATGAAATCTGCTGCACAGGAAATTGCTTCAGGGTAAGAACAATACTGAATGGAAGCTAGAAATTACAGTAATTTTATTCCTTGATCTGTAACTATAGGATGGTTTCAAGGAAAAAGATTTAGCACAGTGGTTAGAAAGAACTTTTTACTGGAAAGGATCATGAAAAAACTTAGTCTTACTCAACTTAACTGTTCTGAGAAACTAAGAAATATTTTGACTGAGGACTGAAATTATAGTGATTTTATTTAAGGAAATTGCTTCAGAAAAATGTAGACAATAACATTTTGTTAATATTTTTGCCTGAGATTGGTGGGGTAAGTATATATGAATGAGTCAATGAAACTGTAATTTCAGCAACAACTGAATCTGATTTTATGGGGAAAAGAAGAGGAAAAAGGCAGAAAACTTGCCTATTTTGTGTAAAGCACATTCATATAAAGCCAATTCCTTAAAACTAGGGCGAAAATGTGTTGAGATGAATAAGAAAAAGTGTTGTGTCTGTTTTGACATATAGTACCTCTATACTGTGAAAATTCATATCTCATGGCTGAGAACATTACAACATAAGCTTAACACGACTACATTTTTTACCTGATGTTTCTTAAAAGTCCTTTAAGAGGACTTTTAAGATGTCTTTGTTTCCCTAAGAATAGAGGACATTGATAGACATCTGCATGTAAGAAACATGTTTATACACAGAATCATAGAATCATCCAGGCCGGAAGGGACCTCCAAAGGTCATCTAGTCCNTTAGGTACTGAAAGGCTGCTACTAGGTCTCCTTGGAGCCTCCTCTTCTCCAGGCTGAGCTACCCCAGCTCCCTCAGCTTATCCTTGTAGCAGAGGTGCTCCAGCCCCCTGATCATCTTCGTGGCACTCCTCTGGACCTGCTCCATCAGGTGTATATCCTTCCTATATTGAGGACTCCAGACCTGCACACAGTACTCAAGGTGGGGTCTCACCAGAGCAAAGTGGCAGAATCACCTCTCGGGATCTGCTGGCAACACATCTTTTGATGCAGCCCAGGATGCAATTGGTCTTCTGGGCTGCAAGTGAACACTGCCTGCTCATGTCCAGCCTCTTATCCATCAGCACTCCCAAGTCCCTTTCCTCAGTGCTGCTTTCTATTACATCATCCCCTAGTCTGTACTGATAGCGAGGCCCACCCAGGTGCAGAACCCTGCAGTTATTCTTGTTGAGCCTCATGAGGTTCATCTGGGCCCACCTATTCAGCCTGTCCAGGTCTCTCTGGATGACATCCCATCCCTCCGGTGTATCGACAACACCGCATAACTTGGTGTCATCTGCAAATTTGCTAATGGTGCTCTTGATTCCTCTGTCTATGTCAGTGATAAAAATGGTAAACAGTATCAGTCCCAGCACAGACCCTTGAGGGACACCACTTGTGACTGCTCTCCATCTGGACCTCAGGCCATTGACCACCACCATCTGGATGCAACCCTCCCGCCAGTTCCTTATCCACTGAACAGTCCACCCATCAAATCTGTATCTCTCTAATTTATCAAGCAGGATCAACATGAACATGTAGTCACAGCTGACTCATATGACAGTTACTTCTTTGCTACTGTTTAATCCTCATTCCTTGAATGTAGTCACACTTTTCTTAGTTTCTGGAAAAAAAAAACAACAGTCCCTCTACACTTCATCATACACGTCACATACAAGTGTTTTGTAATCCTCTGAGTACTAAATAATGCTGACTACTCTGTGGTCTGTATGTTTTCTCTGTACAGAGATCACAGAGTACTCAGCGTTATATTGTGGATGAATAAGGAAGTGTTAGAAAAGCTCAAAATCAAAAAGGAGGCCTATAGAGGGTAGAAGCAAGGACAGGTGGTCTGGGAGGAACTGTCCTAGTGGACAGGAACCATATCAGGCAGGTGAAAGCCCAGAGAGAACTGAATCTGGCCAAGGACATCAAAGACAATAGGAAAAACTTCTATAGATGTGACAGGGAAAAAGGCAAGACTAGGGAGGCTGTGGACCCTCTCCAGAAGTTAACAGGAGAAATGGACACCCAGCATATGGATAAGACTGAGGTACTGAATGACTTTTTGGCCTCAGTGTTCACTGGCAAGGGCTTGAACTGCACTGCCCAGGTCATGAAAGGCAAAACCAGGGTCTCTGAGAATGGTTAACTGCCCACAGTAGAAGATCACGTTTGAGACCATCTGATAAACCTGAAGGTGCATAAGTCCATGGGACCTGATGAAATCCATCCATGGGTCTTAAGGGAGCTGGCAGACCAAGTTGCCAAGCTGCTTTCCATCATCTTTGAGAAATCGTAGCAACCTGGGGAAATTCCTGCTGATCGGAAAAAGGGGAACATAACCCAAATATTCAAAAAACGGGGAAAAAAGAGGACCCAGGAAACTATAGATCAGTCAGTCTCACCTCTGCGCATGGCAAGACCATGGAGCAGATCCTCCTGGAATCTATGCTAGGGCACATGGAAAATAGGGAGGTGATTGGAGACAGTCAACATGGCTTCACCAAGGGCAAATTCTGCCTGACAAATTTGATGGCCTTCTGTGATACTGCCACAAACTTGGTGGATAAAAGCAGAGCAAGGAACGTCATCTATCTGGACTTATGCAAAGCATTTGACACTGTCCCTCATGACATCCTAGTCAACAAATTGGAAAGTCATGAGTTTGATATATGGACCACTCGGTGAATAAGGAACTGGCTGGGTGGCCGCACTCAAAGGGTTGTGGTCAATGGCTCAATGTCCAAGTGGTGGCTGGTGACAACTGGTGTCCCACAAGGGTCAGTGTTGGGAC
>VZRU01008037.1:1613699-1753296 GCA_013398155.1 Pedionomus torquatus
TGGAAATGTTCAAGGCCAGGCTGTATGGGGCTTTGAGCAACCTGGTCTAGTGGGAGGTGTCCCTGCCCATGTCAGGGGGGTTGGAACTCAATGATCTTTGTGGTCCCTTCCAGCTCTAACCATTCAATGATTCTATGATTATTTTTGTGTACTTCCACGGTGGCAATTTAATTCTTGTGAAGATAACTTGTACAGTAACTTTACTTGTATCATATTTGTTTCATGTAGTTGTCAATACAAAAAGTAGTTTCACAATTTCTCTTTGTCAGTAGCTATGTCATTTTATGTATGTGTCCAGAATTCTTAGAAGGAAGATAACACTTCAGACATTCCTGATATCTCAAAAAAAACCCAACCCAAAGCAAAGCAAGCAAAAAAAAAAACAAAAAAAAAACCAAAAAAAAACCCAGCAAAGGCGGCAATGACTAGGCTTCCTGTTCAAATTCTTGTCCATCCTTCTTTTCTCAGTAAAAGTTCTGACACAGTTGAGAAGAAAACACTCCTTCTCATCACAGTACGGGCTAGAACTCTCAAAACTAATTTTTTTTTTTGCATGGTGCCTGAAGATGGTTTTCTATATTCATAATACCATTCACTGATGTCCTCGGAGAGTGTCCCATGGTTGTGACAGATAAGGAACTTTACCACTACGTAAGGCTGCGATTTGAACTCAGAACTGAGTGTTTTTACCAAGTTTCCTGCACTGATAGCTGCCTATCTAAAGTAGTGTGAAGTTGCTCTACTCCTTATCCAGATATCTACTTTTTTAGGAGCAGCTTATCTAGCTCTGTGTGTCAATTTCATGGTTCCTCAGTCTTGTGCAGGATATAATAGAAGAAAAGCTTCACTTATCTGGACTAAGCCTTGTAGTCCATTGTAATGAGGCAGTTGAAGAATTCATCCAGGAATAGTGGCAGATATTACCTGTAGGAACATGTCTGGCTGCATTGGGCCACTCAGCAGTATGTTTTGCCTCACAACAGAGCCTGTGTGTTTCAGCAACATGCAGAACTAGTTTAAGATTATTTGGTACAATCTGTAGATGGATTTTAACTTTCTAAAGGCTTTTCACTCTAATAGATTAAAAATGTTGTTCCATGTTAGTTCCTCAGCACTAATCCTCCACTGGATTACAGTGGAAGATACACTTGTGTCCTCCATTTCCCTATGACATAAAATTGGATATTTTCCTGCACTTCTGTGCTAAGATGGAAGTGAGGGCTGAAAAATTCTCACTTATGATTTCTCTTTATGAGAGCAAGTGTTATGTAGGCACAGATTTTAAGTTAGTGTTAATTGCTGGCACTTTTGTACCCAAGACCATTTATTTCACTGAAAGCAGAACTCTGGATGACTATCAGTTTTGCCAAAAGAGTGGGCAAGACTCGGGCCCTTGATCTGTGCTCAACACCATAAAATTGTATCGAATTCTATCTAGTTTTCTAAAAAAAAATAGATTTAGGATTTTGCATAAATAGATTTATTTATTTTAAAAATCATAGAATCATTTGGGTTAGAAGAGACCTTAAAGATCAACTAATTCCAATACCCTCTACCAAGGACAGGGACTCCTTCCACTAGACCAGATTGCTCAAAGCCCCATCCAGCCTGGCTTAGAACACTTCCAGGAATGGGAAGTGTTCATTCACAACTCTGGTTGACCTGTTCCAGCATCTCACCACCCTCATCTTAAAATATTTCTTCTTTATGTCCTATCTGAATCTCCTCTCTCTCAGTTTGAAACCATTACCCCTTGCCCTGTCACTACAACGTCTCATAAAGAGTCCCTCTCTAGCTTTCTTGAAGGCCCCCTTTACATACTGCAAGACTGCTATAAGTAAGTAAAATGCAAATATTTTTATTTGCTTTTAACATTCTCTATATGAAGCATGCATAGTTATTAGTTTTAGAATATTATTTTCATTGTTCTTGAGATATTTTTCAGTTTAAGAAGAGAACTTTTGAAATACTTATCTTAGATATGATGCACTGGTTTGGCATTCATACTATTCTGTTATTACTGAAGCCTTAGTTCTAATTTTTGGCTTAAACTCTGTGTTATAAACATCTTCTACTCCTACATCTTTCAAGAGATAGTAAAAGTTAGTGCATGGAAGGTGAATCTGAATTAGCATAATCTAAATTTATCTAAATGGTTTAAACCTGGAAATTAATTTAAGAGAATCCTGAAAAGAAATTTAATTTAGTCCTTTTCCAATTCAACAGTAATTGAAAATATTAAAAGACTGTCAGTGAAAACATTGTTCTGAAACTGCAAACTCAGTCAATTATTCTAGCATACAAACAGACTCAAATTCAGAAATATTGTGACGTTCCCTCAGGCTGTATAGTGTCAGTTGAGCAGAACAATACAGTAATGAAAAGAAGCTCTTGCAGTTTCCTTTCAGTAACAGATTGGTGTATACAATCTGTTGCAAAAAGAACCTTTGCCCGCTGCAGTAAAAATGTAAGACAAAATTCAATGAAAATAAACAGAAGGCAAAAAACATTAAATGAATATGTCGTAACCTATATAAATAGCTATAGTCATGGGTCATTTGAAGACCAGTGCAATTATGTGACTAATCACAAATTAATGTAGACTGTATTGCATGCATAGAAAAAAAGTGAAAGTTGTAAAATTGATAAGTAAAAATTTAAGAAAAGCCAAAAGAAAAATTTGTTGGGGATTTTAATTCAGTTTATTTGTGTATGAGAACTATGTTTAATAACATGATTGCATCATTGTCTTTTCCCTCCCTCTCCTCTCAAAAAAAAATTAAACTGCCTTCTGCTTCTAATATATTAAATACTTACATAATCCAGACACATTTAGTTTCCAACAACTACCTAATTTATCGTCCTTAAATCACTGAATTATCCCTCTATACACAGGATTAGAAAGGAGAAAGATGTTAACTATTTCTCATTTTTAATTAAGGAAAAAGAACTTGTGAAAAAGTAATTTGTTAAAGATTCTTTTGATTTGGTTCAGATATTTGCCAGTTATAAGCTGTTGAAGGACTCCTAGCTTTTCTGTTTGTGTGTCAGAGAATCTCATCCAATCTAAAGCCACTAGGTTTTCCTGTTGTAATTCACTTATCAAGAAAAGAGCTGTTTTTTTTTTTTTTTTAAATTTTCTGTTATAAAGCTTAAAATGCAGTAGTGCTTGGAAGGTAAGGAAGAATGGGGCTAATGGAGATCACCATAGATGTCCATATGTATATGTTGTTTTACGTTTATATTGAAATTTTGTATTTAGAATATGAAAATAAGATTTTTCAGTGATGCTAATTCAGGTAGACTTCTTAAGCATATTTGTTTCTCATCTGCTGATATATACACCCTAGATCTAATATTTGATTGAAAATTGCAAGCCAATTTCAGCTAGATTCATAATCTCATAAATGCTGAACTAAAAATTATGTTACTTTAATATTAAAGAAGTTATCATGTTTGAAGCATTATTTCTGAGATCTTAGTAGGAACACAGGGTTTCCATTAATTTCTCAGTGAAACGGCTCAAAGGACAGAAATTCTTTACCTTCATTGCCTCAACCTGCACTTTTTCTCTTCTATTTGTAAGAAAAATCTGTTTCTATGAAGCCATTATAGACTTTGCACATACTATTAGTATGTGCAGTGGGATTTACTGAGTTTTAGCTGGGAAAAAGGTTTTCCCATTTCCCCTGCTCTTTTCACAGAAAGACTCCTGTTGGCTTGCAGTGAATCGTTTCTTTTTTTCCAAGTTTTACATGAGCAGACAATACTGTCACTGTCAATTTCTTCTCACTGATGTAATTTTGAGAACTTTTCCGTGAGCAAAAATTCCTCTCTGAAAGCTTAGGACACTTGAACAGGACTGCCAGTACCTTATTGTTCTTTACCCCTGGCTTCTTTGACCTCAATCTGGGTGCAAATTTTTATTTCCAATTTAAGATTGTTGACTCAACCCTCACAATTTTTTTGGAGAGAGAAGCTGCAGCTAATGACTATGAGACAAGGGCAAAAATTGCCATAATTATCCAGCCATTGATAATAAGTGCCTTGCACCTGTGATTGATAAGCTGTTCCTTAAGTCAGGTAGATGATCTGCACTTAGAAACCTCGGATGATGGACTCATCATTCTTGCAAACTCATTCTTACTGTAATTCAAATGCAAGAATTCTTAGGTGCCTCATTGATTTACTAAATTCATGAAAGTACAAACTATAACAGTATTATTATAACATCTGAGCAACACAAATGTAAAGATATTCTATTCCATAATTCCCATACTGCCTACTGAGATAAAACCTTACATAGGGTTGAGTTTTTTATGTTATACATTTCAAGTAATTTGTATGTGCCCCTGAGATCACTTTGATGTTAGCTTTCTTCTGAATCAAGTGACCTCTTCTAAAATAACTCATGCAAAATATGTTACATAACCATTTGTTTAAATTTTGAAATCAAATAGGGTTTGTGAAAACATGACTTTTCAGGAAGAAAAAATTCAGAATGGGTTTGTAAGGATTTTAACAATTCAAATTCAGGAGTGTGACTGTTTTCTTCCCTCTCCATTCTATGAGAAAATTGTTTACATTTCAACAGATTAAGCTTGTTGACCAAGAATCTACTCTTTTTCTTTTTAATAATTGAAGATTTGCAATAAATAGAGAATGGATTTTACAGTCATCAAAACAATGTTTCTAATTACTTAAAGTTTTAAGAAATTATTTAAGAATAAAATTAAGATTATTCCTTCAAAAGTTTATGTGTTGTTTTAAAATTGCTCTGCCAAAACTATGTGTATGTGATACATGAGTAGAATTAGGGATGCATGAAGAGAACAGACTATTTGGAAGAAAGATAGCTAAAGAAGATGAATGCTATAAACCTATTTATTTCTATTCCTTCCACTTCCATAAACTTACTAAATAGAGAAAGTTGCTTAAGACAGAATGATGAAAGGGAGACCAGATTTCTGTGTTTCTCTTTAACTATGTTGCTCACCACAGTGTACTTAGAACTTGATTTTTGGAACTGTTGGGCATCAGTACCACTAACCAGAATAACAGGTGCTGTGTGTACATTGTTCCCCTGTCAACGTATGAAGGAGTGAGCACAGCTGCATATCATATGATGGGGTTCTTTAACTTTCATTCCTGTCTGTGCCAATACTGTTTTTATACGTTTGTACAAATCTTTTTCTATGTTTCAATCTATCCTTTATGTTCACGGTGACTTGATTACTCTAAGAATGACTATTCTAGGAGAGACTGTGAGGAAATGAATGCAGCTGTAGTCACTGAAGCATCTGGAAAGTGTTAAGCCAAAGCAGCTTGCACTAAATAACACATGTTATTTCTACTCCTTTTCTGTGCCCACCCCTGCTGGTCAGACCACTGCTTTTCTCACCAGTAACCTATTTTTAAGTACTGAGTGCATCAGTCTTTTCTACACTGATTATAAATGTGACTTAGATATGGAGCATTCCTGAAGATATCTTCCTATAGACTCTTGAAGTTAGATTTGTTAAATTCACATGCAATCTCACCTTTGATCTCTGCTTTTCTTATATTGAGTAGGATTATAACAATTATTTATTTGCTTGCTGATAGCAAAGCTTACTTTTATGCTTTCTATAGATGCACAATAATCATCTTGATGTAGACACATATATCTGTGAATCTGTCTCTTCCAAGTGTTGTTATTTATTTAAAATATTTCCTTTAATAACATAATCACATACAAAAACTGTCTTCTACTACTTGTTTAAGTTCTTCTTAAATTCTTAAGTGCTTATTAAATTTATAAATTTTTTTTCTTTTGTATGTGTGAATATTATTTTGAATGGGACATCTGGACACAAGGAATCTGGTTTGAAAATGGTAGAGAAAGGCCTTAAAGCTGTTAGTAAAATACACAAGAAAAATACAGAAAAGAGTTCTTTTCTTTTTCATTTTATGCTCAAAAATCTGTTACTTGACAACATATATTAACATCACTGTTTTACATTTTGCGCATTTACATATATTTTCTTATGTGTTGCTTATGTCAAGAAAAAGTGCTGAAACTCCTATAAGGAAGTATTATCCATTAAATGAGTGTCTCATCAGTATAGTCAAATGTGGATTTCCAATAGATTGCAAAGCTTTTGAGAAATTTAAAATGTACTTCTTAACTTCCAAAGGATACAAAGCAGCAGGTATCATTACTTATTGTGAATGTTGTACAAGCATGTAGAAATATATCAATTTATCTGAAATATGTGGCTCCTTTGGTCTCTTTTAGATGATCTGTGTTAGAATGTAAAATATTCAGTCATGAAGACATAAAAATATATCAGCCCTACTTACAAAATCTATAGACATCCAAGAGGAAGAGGTCTGAAGCTAATTTTGTCCCAGTCCATAGAGCCCATGCTCATTTGTCATGCTAGGCTCTTTAAAAGTTCATGCAAGTTTCAGTTACCTCACTATAGCCACATTATCCAAATACTTCTCTTTCTATAGACTTTTTTCTATCTTATTAGGTAGAGATTTTGTAATTGGCACATTTTCCAGTATGTAATATAGACTTTTTTTTCCTCTACAACTGTAGGTTTCAATAGCACATAAATGGTTTCAAGACAGAATGAAAATGCCAGGAACTCTCATTTTGAAGTGCATTGATTTAATTAAATAGATTATGTTATGGATGTTTAAGATGCAAAAACTGCAGAATGAGAATTTGTTGACATTTACATGCATTTAGAAATCCATTATAGACTCTGAACATTAACTCAAGTACCATTTCATACTTTTAATTACTCTTTGGTAGTTCAAAAATGTTTCTGTGAGAAATGTATAGATTATGTTTATGATCTTAAATTACTTGAGATTTAGATAACACTATGAGAGATCTCCAATGTTTTCACATTACCTTATTTTTTAGATATTAAAACATCTGTAATATTTCCATGTGTGTACTGAAATAGGATTTATATATTTGTCCTTCCTTTTTGAAATCATCCCAAAATATTTTATCACATCACTTTCATAAGCTGAAGAAATCATTTATGAGTCCTCTCTTCCATGGGAACTAGAAAGGAAAGGACATTACCTTTCCACTGAGCAGGGCCCATGCAGTCTACACTTACGGTATAGTATGTAATATAATTATTAGAAATTATTAAAGAGTACCTGGAGTCTCATGGAAGGTGCTTTCAGTCATTTAGTGCTTAATATATGAACTGGAAAAACTTTTTTACATTCAGAATAATTAGCTCCTCACAGCTTGTCTTGTGAAGTTTTTATGGGGATTAGTGGTATTGCTGTTTTAATAGCATATCCCAACCTGTAACAAGCAATAATATTAGTAAGAAATTATATGCATATAAATTTACTCATCTAGGCTGAGATCACTGATAGTGTTGACCCACACCTTTATGCTATATATTATTTTTTCAGGACCTGTTCTTCTTTATATTAGACATTTATAGTGTTGCAGATACCCCAGCTGGCTTTTCTTTTAAAATGTCATCACGGTTTTGCCTGGTAGGCTTTATATTTAGAGTTCTTACTACAGACTGCCGGAGTCCACAAAACTTACAAGACAGGCTGGTGGCATTTTGAATTTGCAAGAAGAAATTCCCTCAAAAATCTTTTTTTTTTTTTTTTTACAGCTTGGTTGCTACAGTATTCCTACACTTGGTGCTCTGGCATCATATCTGAGGCCAAGGTTCCATATGAATCTGTGCAACATCAGAACACCCAGCAGTGCAAGTTTGGTCTGAATCTGGCATGAACACATGACTGAATTCCTGTAAAATAACTAGAGTATACAGAAGGAAATTTATGATTATTTTGTGTGATGTTGCCAGTTTTATGTATGGTTTAGCATAAAGTCAGAATGGCATTGACAAACAATGATTAATCCAACATCAATCTTGCAAATAAAGTTAACCTGCCAGAAATTGTTGAACAAATTTGCACCATGGGACCAGAGAATTAAGGACTATGATGTTACATTTATTTTACTATCAGTTCAATTATTTTGTCTGTTTTAAAACCGTTCTCTTTAATTTCTATGCATCAAGTTTTAATTGCCATAGTATACTCTGTGCCAAAGCATGAACAAGGTTTACTAAGGCAGAAAGAAAAAAAAGAATGGAATACAGCCTTGAAGCCTAATTTCTAGGGTGCTTATAGGGGACTTATATTCTCATCCCTAATGACAGTGTGCTTATATCATGTACTAAGACAGACATCATCTAACATGTATTCCTCTCTGTTGGAAGTAAAATTTGGATGAGTACCATAGCTTGTAATTCAGAGTGTCTTCCTTTTGCAAACTTTCTGGACCAGGAACTCATGACTTTTTTTTATTTTTTATTTATTTCCATAGTCTTCATAGAAGTCTTAGTATTGAACTTAATTTTAGAGTTTCCAAGTAGAGACCAAATACCTAAAGGTTGGTAATGCATACCTTTTAGGTGCTTACTGTTTTGTGTGTCTGGTTTTCCCTATGTTAAATTATTTATTTTTCTTAAAGCCACCATAGGTTTACATGCAGTATAAATGCATATGCATGTGTGTATATATACAGTAAGTAAACTGTACTTTTTCTTTCAAAATAAGTGAACATTTTCATCAGCTTCTCTTAAAAGTGCACGGGACTATATAGAAATCTGAAATTTTCCCTTGGGGACACAAAATAAACACTCACTGCTTATATCTGAATTCATATTGAAGACAGTTTTGAAGGGTACAAACTTGAAGCTGAACTGAAAGGTGAGCTCCAGGAACGAACTTGACATACCCCACTCACTAGTGGATATAAAAACTAGTCCAAAGTAAAAACCCTTTAGTGCAGATAGTGTGGACATGTCCTCAGCTTCATTGTTTTGCTGCCCAGATTGCTTCTATTGTACTGCCTTACATACTAATGTAGACAGAACCACAGTACTCATCATCATTAAACTGACTTGAAAGAAGTTGTAATTAATAGTCTACATAAATTACAGACATGTCAATAATTTTTGCCCTGACAACTGGTATTTCTACATTCCTGATTATTTATATCAAATATGACAGAACAAAACACGTTGGATAAATAGTGTCAGGAGGTGATAGCCAATCATGAAGATGTATTCTGGCTGTCTCTGTTATAATTTAACTGGCTTTTATCCATTCATTGTTCTGATAATCCTGTAATGAAAATCAGGAATAGGATAATTGGCAGCACTTTGCCAGTACAATAATTTTTCTCAGCAGTAAGAATATTGACAGAATTTTTCTGACTGCTGGTTCATTCCAGTGTCAGGTAAACCTGAGTACTGTGATTGTATGGAGTTCATGACCATATTTCCCCACTGTGAAAGTTCAAAGTATCCACTTTAACGCTGAAGTTCTGTTGCAATATTTCGCCAGTGAGATTTCACAACAATATTGCCCTTTATGACAAATTACACCACACTTAAAAGAAAACATCAGGGAAAAAGGGAATGGAAAGTTCTATATTTGTGTATAATGAGAAGGGGAAGAAATTGGATAAGAAGAACTAGAAAAGCAGCTTGCCTGGAAACACACAGTGCAAGATCCTGCTATACTTGCACATGATTAGCAGCACCTACTTGTATGTGAAATACCTTGGTTTTTAACAGACCTACTGAAAATTAGAGATATTTTTGTTTGTGGAAAAGTGTAATGAATGTGTGGCCACAAGTGATGTACTGTCATTCTTACATTTATTCTAGATTATTCAAAGTGGCATTTGAGAAATTTAGCATAAAAGATAGCAATTAGTTTGTTGGATGTCCTTACAGGAAATATTCTATTTTTCAGACACAAGAAACAATAATGCTCTTTATTTTATCATAATAAATGTCTGTACCTAATATATTTTCTAGGCATAACTTTATGAAAACAACCCTAGAAATTGAGACTACCACTGGACTTTTCCTGAATTAGCAATAATTAATTAAAGAGGAAATTAAAATGAGTATTGATTTTCCAAGGTGGTCTTTTGATAAAAATATATGGATAGTCTAAACAAAACAGCAAACGAAGGACTTACTGTCTCAAGATATTTAAATTTAGGTTTTATATTTTTGTTTCCAGTTTGATATTGTTATTTGCATGTTGGATTTTTCTGTATTGTGTGTGAAATAAGAAATTGAATTCTGATACCCAAGACAGTGAGTGGTTTTGTTCTCTACAATGAATGTATCTAACACTTTACCCCAAAGAAAAATTTGATTAGATTTGAGTTAAAATAAAGTAATAGAAAAATCCTAATTCTTCTATTGATATAAACGCTGTCACAGAATTTCAAAAAGAAAATTTTAAAAAAGCAATATATTTCTGTCCAGGACTTCCTGTCCTCTGACACATGCACAGGTTGAGAAATTTTTATACATAGTGCTGTGTACTCAGACACAGTGTCTTTACCAAAGTTGGTTTTCCTGCTTGTAACTCGCAGAGGTATTTTGGCATTTACAGATACAGAAATACAGTTCAGTGAGTATTTGCAGAATATGACACTCTTGAAGAAGTAGACAATTCACCTTGGGATAGTGCTATTGACAGGTGAAAAGGTCCCTCTGCATTTGGAGAATGATGACTCAAGAAAAACTGTAAAAGTATGCTAGATCTAGAGACATTTCATCTACATTTATGTAGAAATGAGAGAGGAAAAACCAGTAAGTAACGAACTAATTTATTCTCCTGTTATTAAAACAGTAGTTGAATTTTATGTTTATATACCAAATTTCTAGGCAAATTCTATTTTTTTATTTATTTGCTTATAAACATACACACAGTGATGCAAATTTTATAATGAAAAATCAGTGTATTTTAATGTGTTGATGGTATTATATACACATACTACATATATATCATTAGCAGTAATTTCTGAAATACATTAGTCAAAATAATGCTGAAGACTAGTAAACCATTTTAAAGGTTGAATAACTTAGGCTTAAAATAAACAAAACCAAATAATTCTTTCTTTTTTTTTTCCTCTTCCTAAATGCTAACTGTCAATCATTTTGAATTAAATTTCTGTTTTCAGAAAATTTGAGTTTTGAGCAAAAACTTTCTATAAGACCCCCTGTAAGTTTTTAAGTTAACAAGTAACGTTAAGGTAATTTCATTGAATGATTAATTCTGTATCTTTGTATCATATTGAATTCAATTATAATATTCTTATGTAGTAGTAAAGTACATCTCAACCCATGATCTGTGCAGCCTCACAGACTTTGGCTACTGAGTCTGCACATGTAGTCAAGAAAAACAACCTTATTTTCAATAGAGATAGACTTCTATGTTAGTGGTTGCTTGAAGGTATAAGTAATTTACAATAATGATATGAACTATTAATAAGCTAAAGGAAAACCAGGAAGATCTTTTGTGCTATTCAGTCTGGTTTCAAAGCAAGAACAGAGAAAGTGTAGACAGGCAATGGTAGGCTTCTGCCAAACTTCTAAAGCTTGCAGCATGATATTTTTAAGTCTTCACATCTGTGAGGTTTCAGGATCCCTCAGGGATCATTACTGCACATTAGGAGAAAAGGATTAGGGGAGAATCAATCTCTTGCGTAGCTTTCTAACTATGTATCAGTCCTATGGAAAGTTTATTTCATCACACACAAATAGATTCTTTAATCAGGGAAGTTTCTTCTGTCAATCACATTTTCATCTCATTTAAGCTAGTAAAGGATGGGAAATATCTAAAAGCAGGTGACAGAGAAATATTGTTACACTGGCTCATGCTGACAAATCAGCATTTAAATATGACATCATTTATCAAATAACATACATTTTCAGAGTTTTAAATACATGTCTTTTTATGTTTAACAAGGAGATCAAAATAATGAAAAACAGCTTTTTCTTGGGAAGGTCAGCTCATCTTTATGACCTAATTATCTTGGCTTTTTTTTATAGTGAATGAAGACAAATATAGCTTTTCAGAATTGCACAGTTCATCCAATTTATTTTAGGTATCTACTTTAGGATGAGATTAATCATACCCCATAAGTAGCTCTTAGCCCTAAAAAACAGGAAACTGATTTAGATATGACTGTTGATATAACAGATGCTGAGAGCTGGTTAAAATGAACACTGCCCCTTTTGTCTGGAAGCTGAGTATGTTTGCTTGTTTTGTATTTGTCAGCAATATAAAATTGCAGGGATGTGCAAATATTCACATTGAAACACGGTTTTAGCAAGGGAATAATGATAAATCTCTATAATCCATTTGTATTGTGTGTGATTGTTAATACTACTCCCAAGACATGGGCCACACTTCTGTTAGTAAACTAAACTAAACTAAACTAAACAAAACACTGTCAGGACTCAAGTGGAAGAGTGAGAAAGTGATTGTCTAGACTGCTGAAATACTAGAATAAATGCCAGTATGCTTCTAGATTGGGTTATCTAGAACTCTCCTCAAACAAACTCAGGCATAATGTAGTAGACAGCATGAGGTAAATTCCCTGGAAGTGGCTTGTAGACAGCCATGCTGCTTTGAAGGGTAATGGTGTTTAACAGCATGTGCCTGTGATCAGATCATGCTCTTGGGGACTGATGTTTCTTAAGGTTATCAGCAGAGAGGGAGATACAGTATCTATGCAATAGAACAGCATTCTTTCTTTCTTTTTCTTTTTCTTTTTCTTTTTCTTTTTCTTTTTCTTTTTCTTTTTCTTTTTCTTTTTCTTTTTCTTTTTCTTTTTCTTTTTCTTTTTCTTTTTCTTTTTCTTNTTTTCCTTTTCCTTTTCCTTTTCCTTTTCCTCCTTTTCCTTTTCCTCCTTTTCCTTTTCCTTTTTCTTTCTTTCTTTTTCTTTGAGAGGTGTGCCTTTTCCTTGACTAAAAAGACTTAAAATGCTACTATAGTCTACTATATAAAGTGACAACCTAGGTTCAGTTTACATTAAAGACAGAAAGTAAGTATTTTCAGAAGATGATTGAATGTACTAATTTTGCCTTTCTAAGTGTGAATCGGTTTGTTTTCTTGAGATTCCTATTTCTCTACTAACTATGAGGTAGCCTAAACTAACTAATTTTCAGAAGCCTGAGTTATGACGGGTAAATCCCAACCTTTGTGTCCAGTGTAGGAACAGAGAAGACAAAGGTATTTTTTGTTTTTGACGGACTCAGTTGTTGGGCAGCTTTAGATTCTCTACCAGATGAAAAACACAGTATTAGATTACTTGCCACTTTTTAAACTAAGATGGATCTTTTCAGCAAAGAAAGGCAAGAAGAAAAATTTGATACCAACTCTAGTTTGTGTATTTGTCAAATAGTGAAAAGTTGTCTATGGATATGTTATTTGGCATAAAGATGTCTGATTCTCTCCTAATTAGTGAAAAGCTTTGTGTAGGGAATAGGCTGAAAACGGCAAACTGAAGGGAAGACCAGCAACCTGATTCAGAACTGCATAATGAAGATGTTCAGGAAAATAAAGACAGCAAAATGGAAACCATTTGTAGAGTCAGAATTACTTTTTTGAGCTGGGGGCATGACAGTTAGTAATGTCAAATCCACAAATCTGCCTGGAGTTGAGAAAGATAAATGTGGAACCACTCTTTATATTGCTCAGAGTAGAACTGGACCTGAAGGCAAAATTGATTTAAACTGCATCTTTACAATTTAGCAACTCTATATGCAGAAAATGCAGAGAGGAAAGGGTAAAATGTAGAAAGAGTTGTAGCTGCTCAGGGTAGAACTACTCATTTCAAGGAGCACAGAAGCAGTTGTTTATCCCATTCAGCATGTTAATAGGCCAAAAGGGGAATGCTAATTGAAAATGAGTGTAGGAATAGTTCTTTATTTTAAACAGAGAAGCAGCTGAAGCCATGCTATCTTGACACTAGGATCACTGAAATAACCTTTGCATTTTCTTCCTGAGTTCCCACTATGTTCTTCTGGCTTCGTTATGCCGATTACATGAGGAGGTGAAGCTCCCACTTAGTTCCAAATACAGCATCAATATTGCTTCCTTTCCTCCGAATAAAAAAGAATGAAATAGAAATGGTCTAAATCAGTAAATTTCTCACTAACCTCTTTTCGGACAGTGTAGATAATATGCTTTCTTCAATAAGCTAATACCATAATCAAATATCAGATTACTAATTAGATCCTAGTTTTTCCATTTCTTATTTACCCAGATTATATATAATTTTTCTTTGGTCACTGTGGATACATCTAATCTAATTGAATCATGAGAATGTAATTTGGATTGAGATCAGATTCATTTGCATTATATTCTGGGTGATATTTTATATCTTTGAGTCTTTTTTGTTTCATTTTCCTTCCTGCTTCAATTTGCAGGTTTTGACCTAGTGAAGTGTGAAGACCCTGGCATACCAAATTATGGCTACAAGATCCGAGATGAAGGACATTTTATAGACACTGTCATTTTATACAGCTGTAATCCTGGCTATACAATGCATGGTAGTAGTATTATGACCTGCTTAAGTGGAGATCGACGCGTTTGGGACAGACCTTTGCCAACTTGCATAGGTAATATGGATTGTGACAACGTAAGATTTTAGTTTGGTGTTTCAAGAAAAACATCTAATATTCTATCTTTATGTACTTTATGTCCTGGTTTATGATAATGGCATAAACATACTTAAAATTTCAAGTAATTATTTACTGTAGATATCCAAGCAGACCTTCTCTGAAACAGGTGCCTGGCTAGTAATGGCTAAAGACTGCTGGGTAACACTTCTTTTTATAGGGCAGGCTTTGATAAAAGACTGCAGCTTCGTTTCTGATGATATCCTGAGGCATTAAGTCTGGTATGCTATCACAGGCAGTGGTATTATCTTAACGCTTTAGAAGCTAAGCAAACCCCTTCATAAAATGAATTAAGATTATTTTTTTTAATCTTATCTGTTTTCATTACAAATTGTTTCAACATCTAATTCCTATGAGGCTAATTTTTAATTTTCACCCCACATTGGTGGATTGTTTTATCTATATGCTCTCGAGTCACTATTTCCATGTGAGGATATCCCATCTGTCAGAGCCATTCTTTAAGTATCATGTTTTCAAGTCTCTAAAACTACCTTTCATTACAACCAACATAAACATTAGAGAAGTACTAGGTGAGATGCATAAAATAACTGAACACCAGAATATTTATTCCCATTGTACCCTTGCGAGACAGTTTCTCTCCTCCAGTTTTCTTTCCAGTCCAGCCATCACCAATGACTTCCTGAGTTCAAGTTTCAAATGGAATTCCCATGAGTCATTGGCAAAGTCTTTCTTTCTATGTGTCTTCTGATGCTTAGCTTTTGCCTCTGCTGCCTTATGCAGGCAGACCATCAGCTGCTTTCAGTACTCACCTGACCTGTAGCATCTGTGCTTGTTGCTTCTCTCCCATATTGGATGCTATATTCTCCATTCCAGGAGCTGCTTCCTGCTGAATACATTTACAGACCTGCAATCTAGAAAGGAGCAAGCTCCCTTCCTTTCAAAAGTTCAGCTTACCCCAGAGGGTAAGTGCCAGAAAAACAACAGTGAATAGCATTTCTGCTGTGTTAGAAGAAGTGTTATTTTCCCTACTTGATTCTAGATTTATATCTGTTTTCTCTTATATATCTATATATGTGACAGACCAAAGCAACTCTTTCCAGTTTCAACTTAAAGGCGTTTCCAGGTTTTTTATACATCCAAGTCCTCAAGCTCTTCTGTTGAATTGGCTGGCTTCTTTATCCTCTAAGTTTACCCTTTTGTAGAGAAGAGCCATGATTAGTCTTACCTTTGCCTATCTCCCCATTTAATTTAGATGAAGTCATTACTCTCAGGTAATCTTCCGTGATTTTTTCTTGTGTCTGTTTACACCACCAAGGAAGTATTTGAATAAATTTTAAAATGCATGTTGGTTCCAAGTCTTTTAGGTGAGTAAATACATCTGTCTACTTATTTTCTTAGTATGATGATTTGTCCTCTAATTTATGTGGAAAGTTAAAATCTCAATGATACATTATTAAAAAAAATTAAAATAAAATCATGTATATTCCAAGCTGAAATAGAGGAAAATTGGGAACCAAGAATCAAGTGAATCTAAAGAAAATTCCCATCTTTACTCTTGCAGAACATCTTTAATAACCCTTTTCCAAAATATATTTTGACTAACATAGATGTTTTTTCACTCTGTCTTTAGTGAGGTTCCTGCATCATGACTTTGTAATTCTCCCTCCACTCCCATATCTCTACCTGTATTTCTAGATTTCTGGATAACAGTATACATTTAAGCTTCTATATTCCACTTATGATTACTACTCTTTTGGGTTTTGGTTTTTTTTTCATTATACTTTGATTTTATACGCTGCATTACTTATATATGGTTTCTGCATTTTGTTGCTAAGCTTTTGGAATCACTTTTATCAAAATCTTTTGAGGATTTCACTTTGTCTTTAAGTGGAATTATGTCCCAATAGCAATAGATTAGTAAATTTTTATTTTTTTTTTTTAGGATCCTGAGACAGTTTTTGTTCTTGCTTTCTGTCTATTCGAGCACAAAGTCATCTTTCTATGAACCTTTATCCCTTCACATATCTTTTTATATGCTGTCCTTGTTCCTATCTTTAAGATCAAATTCAGGGATTACATTAGTTTTGTATAACCTTCCTGTTGCTGTTTCTCAATTTAAAACTCTTCTGGAACAATTATTAGCTCCCCAGGAAGTCAAGTGTTCATCATTCTCTCTGAAAATCTTCTAAAGAGTCTTTCACAAACAGTCCGTTACCTTCATTAAATTGTTATGGTTTTTTTTACTGTTAGGTGTACAGGAAAAGTTGTCAGGAGATCCCTGAAAACTCAGTTAAACATCTGCAGTTTATTTAATGGTCTTTCCCCCCCACCCCTCTCTAGTATTATTTATATAACCCTTTCATTCTTCAGTTTTATCTTACGCTATCACATTTTTTTTATCTTTTCCTACTCTGATTTGAATGGCTTCCTTTTCTTCCTTTTTCTTAAGTTGTCATGAACTTCCAAACACCACTTTCTTTCTTAGACAAATTTTCTTAGTATCCTTTGGTTTGTGCAGACCTATTCTTTTTTGCTTGTTGTGTTTTAAATTGGTATTTGACATTTACTGTTGTCTCCAGTATCATTTACATTCATCATTGTCTTTACAACCATTTTAATTTCAGTCACAAAAAAATTCAAGTCCATACATAGACATATTCCACATATTCTATGCCTAGTCATCTAAAGCAATAAACTGCTATATTTGTCTTAGAATTCATTGTAGTTTCATTCATTCATTCATTGTCTTCTGAGCCTTAAGGAAGAAAACTAATCAACTTTAACCCTGTAATTCCTTCTATAGAAGATTATAGAACTTGTTTTATTATATCACCTCTATTGGTTAAAGTATAGTTATTTACTTTATATAATATATTCTTTGAGGTGGTGATTTTACATTGTGCTCATTTCATGTGCCTATTGAAAAAACAGCTCTTTGGATTTCTTTTGTTAAAATTACTTTTGAAAGGTTACTTTTGATCTGCTTCTAAACTGGATATTCCTCTAAAAAATAATAACTGTATAATGCATCATCCCAAATTTAATCATATATTCAGTTTCTCAGTGGCCTTATCAGAATCTGAAAGCAAATCTGAAAATTAGTTTGAGTTTAAAGAGTTTTTGCTTTTTTAATTATCTTTGAGTTCTTTGTAGTCTACTGTATTGGTGATTTCTTTATCTGTAGTTACCACAGAAGTTGCTGCATTCTTAACTGTCTTGTATAATGAAAATCAACTGAAATCTTAGGCAAAGTTTATGTTTGAATAATCATACACTAAAACAGCTTTCTGCATGGTTCTCTAAGTAATATGTTGTATTTTGAGTGACAACACCAGCAAGATACGTAAGTAAATGTCAACTTGTTTCCTCTACAGCTGTTTTCCTTCCTGGTAACAATTTGTCAACATTGACTTGGTGCCACCTTATACATATTAGGTGTTAGAAGTATTCCTGATAGTCCAACTGCCATGATTCTTGCTTCATCTGTCTTACACTATGCTTGTTGTGCATCTGTGCTTGAAGAGTTCCCCATTGTAGCATTTTTTAATATCACTACTTGTAAGGCAGCACTGTAAATGAAGTAAGAATTCAGGTACATCACTTAGCTGAAGAGTTACGTATTTGGTTTAGTGGCACCTGACTGTTACACAATTCTGTTTTTATCCGGGTGTATCTTAATACTGGCCAGACATTAACATGGTGCTCTAATCATTTGTTTCCTTTTGCTTAGCACTGCAGTTGGTCTCTCCACAAAGTTAAGATAGTATTGATAAGAAATGTTTTAAACCAGACACTGCAAACTTTCAAATCGTAGCTCTGATTTGCTCTCTTACTTTGTGGACATATGACATTTAAATTTTTAAATACTAAAGGAAATTGCTAGGCAATACCTAATGGCTTTTTGATGTAATTAAACTTGAAGTTACATACAAGTAACTTAAGAGCATTGAACTGAAATAATTTTAACATTAGAACAGACCAAGTGATTTTAATTACAAAACCCAATGCTGTAAAATCTGAATTTGAGCATTTAGTGCTACTTAAAAAAGTCAAGCATGTTAGATGGGATACTTCTGAAACTTTCTTGGTTTCTTCCTGATACTAAAGTTGCGCTTTTGTAGTCTTCCTTCATATTAAACTGTTCTTGTTGGTAAAATAATGTAACACAGTAGTATGGTTTATTGCTTTATAACAAGGTAGGAATGAGATCACTATATATGTGCATTTTAAACTCATGCTTGTGTCCTGGTTTGTATATAGATGTACTGCTTCAGAGTCATTAGGTCATTCTGTTACCTTTTCAGAAGACAGAGAGATGTGGGATGGAACAGAAAATGTAAGTGCAAAATATTATGGTCTTGTTAAAAATAAGTGTAATCCTTACTTATTTTGTAGCTGAGTGTGGTGGTCGAATTCATGCTGCTACATCAGGGCGCATTTTGTCCCCTGGTTACCCAGTACCGTATGACAACAATCTTCATTGCACTTGGATTATTGAAGCAGACCCAGGAAAGACAATAAGGTACATGCTTAATATCAATATTTATCGTTGACTTCAGTATTTTATAAATTATAGTCTGTGTATTACATTCTCACACTCTTCCATGCAATTTTTTTGTTTATTAACTTCTCCTTTCATTAATAAAGTTGATGCTTGTCATGCTGGCATTTATGAGTGCCATTCTTCTAGGGAACCCGCGTACCTAAATTGTGTAGGGGACACCTAGGCATCTAATTCAGAACTGTGAATTCCATTAGATAATATGGCCTATAAATCCTCAATGTGGTGGAGCAGTGCACTGCTGTACCTTTTTCTAGCTGTAAACAAGCTAAACTGCCAAGCTCTCAAATGTGGTTTCAAAATTCTTCCCCTGAGTCATTGTAGTGCCATTCTTTTATATCTTACCATCACATTCAATGTGATAATTTGTTGGTTTAATTCAAATAGAATTAGTCAACACTATTTCTTAAATATATTACCTCAAGGAGCCATAAATTCCTGACTCTCTGATAAGAATGCTTAGACATCTTGGACCTTGTTGGGTACCTATTAGGAACTGTCTGCTTGTCATGAATGCTTTGATCTGATGAGGATTTGACAATTAACAGCAGCAGCAGAGAAGATTAGTGCTATAAAGTTTTATATACAGCTCAGAAGGGTTTTCATTTTCCATTCTTAGCCCCTTCTGTCATATCATTATTAACATATATAACATTTTGAGTTATGTAAGTATCACACTTTTTCCCCAGAGTAAGTTGAGTAAGTTAAATAATAAGACCAACAATATCTCAGAAGACATTGAGCATAATCAAATTTGATAAAATGATGACATTTTAATAAGAAATGTATACATGACTGAGGAAATGCTTAATAATTAAGCACTGGAAGACTTCTCCATGTAGCGCAGGAAGCATAACAAAAAAAAGGAAGATATAAGTAGAAAACAGAAAAGAGGGAAATACACCTAGTGACTAATACATGAAATAAAAGTACATGACAAGAACTGAATGATGGAATCTAGAGATCTTATTTCTATAATGATTTATGGAAAGATGACGGAAGGATATAAGAACTCAGGCAGAAGGAAATTACTAAGACAAGAAAAAAATTTAAAATAGTATTTCCTCATCAGGTGAAAGTACCAACAGGAAAGACTATCATACTTAGGTGTTGATGTAGGGCTGAATCACTCAAATGGAAAAAACCCTGATACTTAAAGACTATCTCAGCTTACTTTTGCTGTAGTAACACAGATTCAAAATCTCTGAAATGGCAAATTCTTTTCAAAATTCAAGCTTGTTTGTCCTTCCAACAGGAACTTGCTGTGAAAGCCATAATGTGGCAAAAACATTAAATTTCTAATCAAGATAGATAATCTTAACTTCTGTCATTTTGAAATAATTTATTGATACTATGTGTCTAATGATATGTAACAGAGATTAGTTTTCTACTCCAGTGACAGGAACGTAATATGTGATTTCCAGTAAATATGTTACTTCAGAATATTAGTTATTTATTTTGAAGAAAAAGTTACCAAATAGTAACCTGTTTCATTACTAAGTTTATATGGACAATAGTTCACTGATCACTTAAATGAAAAATGCTACTTTTTAAAACTAAACAGGCAAAGATATAGGCAAATGGGAAACCATTCACTGGGAGTGTTTTCCTTTGTCTTTTTTCTTTCTAGTAAGCCTGTTTCATTTAGTGAAATAATGAATTCATTCAATTATAGGTGATTTTAGTGCATCATCTACATTTAAATGACAATGTAAAATTAATGATTTCCAAATATCAAAAAATGTAATGGAGAAATACCAACACACAATTATTTGAAAAAAATAAAAATTTTCACATTTACATGTTCATATTCATACATAGTTCTTCAATGTTACAAATGTGAACAGTCAAAACTCACAGTAGATATACATATTTTGACTAATAATGAACATTCTTGAACACATTTTTAAATCTAATACTTCACCTGGAGATAAATACAGATTATTCTATTTTAATATAATTTTTTATTTTATGAATTTTAGCATAAAGATAGGACAATATGTGTTGTGGATTTGTATAGGAAAGAAAATGCCACACTGACATGGGCTATGTATGCTACTCTGTAGTAGCTACTGCTTTTTTTCAATCACATGTAATTCAAGCCAATAAACATTCTTGGTATCATCTTGGTATCCTCATTTGAGTAAAGAGAGGAAGTCTTTGACAAAATCATAGTTCTGATCCCCTAAAATACCTATCATAAAGATAAGTTAATTTGTAGAACTAATAAAATAGTAATAGTAAATAACTAGTTGTGGTTCTGACCAAATCGGAAAAGACAGATGATGTGTCATTATCTCTCCCTTTAATTAAAAAAGAGGAGAGGAAGAAATTAAAGAGATTCAGGAGTTTAGAAAAAAAAAAAACTAAACTACTTTAATGAAAACAAATAATTATAATATAATAAATAATAAAAAGAAAATAATAATAATAAAAAAGAAGTATACAGTATATACAAACCAGTATCAGGCTCCCAGGATGACAACCACATCACCAGCAGGCATCAGGAAAAGATCCAGACTGGACTCAGTGATCAACAGGAGCTGGATTCCAGATCTGGAGTCAGGAACATATGGATCAGGGTCAAAGGCAAATAAACAGGCAGGGTCCTCCTTGGACGTCAGCCATTGAAGAAAGAGAGTTGGCCCTTTGATCTCTCAGCTTTTACACTGAGCATGATGCAGATGGGATGGAATACCCNAATGAAAACAAATAATTATAATATAATAAATAATAAAAAGAAAATAATAATAATAAAAAAGAAGTATACAGTATATACAAACCAGTATCAGGCTCCCAGGATGACAACCACATCACCAGCAGGCATCAGGAAAAGATCCAGACTGGACTCAGTGATCAACAGGAGCTGGATTCCAGATCTGGAGTCAGGAACATATGGATCAGGGTCAAAGGCAAATAAACAGGCAGGGTCCTCCTTGGACGTCAGCCATTGAAGAAAGAGAGTTGGCCCTTTGATCTCTCAGCTTTTACACTGAGCATGATGCAGATGGGATGGAATACCCCAAATGGTCAGTTTTGGGTCAACTGTCCTGTCTGTTCCTCCCTACTGGTGTGACCACTCTATGCTTTTCCACTTCTGACCATCCAACGGGGCATATAATGAAATACCTGACCTTGGTTGTTATAGCAATAAGTATAAGCAAGGTCCTATCTGCATACCATTCTTGGTATAATCAGGTTTTATCACTGTCAGATGAAACAGTTCTGAACAATGTGCTGTGCATTTCAGAGTTTAGTTAGTTAGAAGAGGCCCAGCTAAAAAGTAAAATTGTAAAACAGAAAATTATTTAATTTTATCTCAAACCAGGACAGTACCATATGCCCCATAATGATGTTTTCTGTAATTAAGCTATTTATAGAACAGAATAGCATCTCTCGTACAGGAACAGCTCATCCAACAGGAAAAAAGGATAACTCTTCAGGACCACCAGCCCTTCTTCAGTCCTAAAGCATCTCAAAACTAAGTAGAGTTTGAGAATTACTGCCTGGAGTTTTGTTTAATGACTAAAGTACAGTGTTTTTATTTTCTCTTTGCAGTCTGCATTTTATTGTTTTTGACACTGAGGTTGCTCATGACATCTTGAAGGTATGGGATGGGCCTATTGAGAGCAGCATACTTCTGAAAGAATGGAGTGGCTCAGCCCTTCCAGAAGATATTCACAGCACTTTCAACTCATTAACATTACAATTTGACAGTGACTTCTTCATCAGCAAATCAGGCTTCTCCATTCAGTTTTCAAGTATGTACATATTTTTTTCATCTCAAACACAATAATTATATATGCTATTTATATATATTATTCTTATAAATATGAACTGTTTCTTATCTTAAAACTTCCTCAGTCTTTGAAAAAAAAAAGATTACATGATTTTAATTACTTTATGTATTTATTCTCAAGAACATCGAAAAATTATGAATCACTAAAATGTGTGAGAGTAGGAGCATTATTTAATACCCTTCTCTGTAGGTGCTGTCATTCAGAAGTAAATGGTACTGATAAGCTTTCAGTCATTATTATTTGCATGAGGAAATATACTGGAGGGACTTCCTGGTCTCTAATTAATATATTTTATATTTACCAGTTTAATTAATTTTAGTTGATTTTTCTCAACATTGTACCCCCCAAGCTACAGTCTCTGTCATCAGCCCTAAGATATCTACTTAAAAGTATTCAAGATGAGTTAAAGAGAAGAAGAAATGTTTCTAAAATTTCTGATCAGTACTCTATATAATATGTTGTTTCAAAAAAGTTAAATTTTGCATTTGTGGAAATAAAGGGTTTTTTTTTACTCTGTTAGGGTTAGCAAACACATTTTATGTTGCATTATTTGAAAATGTTTATAAGTTTATGTGCAAATTCTGAAAGGAGAAAAATATTTAAGCATTTGGTGATATTTATAGTAAGTAGAAGACAATGCTTCAAGGGTAAAGAACTGATTTTTTCATCTTAGTATAATATCTGATGGATGCAGTCAGTGATTGTGCTGGCAATTGCAGTGTATGTCTTACTGGAATTAATTGGAATTAGTGGTGAAGAACTGAATATCTCAGATCTAGTAAAGGGGACATGATATTAAAGTTTCATTCACCCCACTTGACAAGTTGAATTTATTATTAATTTTTAACTGTGCGTAGTAAAAAAATATGATTTAAGGAATAAGTTAATGTAAATGTTGAATTATTTAATCTGAAAAATCAGAGCTTAGTTTATTTAGTCCCCTTAAGGCAATGGACAGACCACTGTGGCCTTGATCTGTAAAGCACTTAAAATAATCTATGGTTAAATGAGCATCTTTGCATGCTTCAGTATTCATCACCTGTTTGAACTGTAGGCCAGAATATTGAAATTGAACTGCACAGAATATTGAAATTTCACTACCATAATAGTTTGAAACTCAATGAATAAAGGTCTTGAGTTGCTTAAACTTTTTCCTGACAGTTGCAGAAGATGTAGATAGTTTATTACAAGTTTTATGAAAGTAACTGCTCCTTTTGTGTCTTTGTGTCACTTGAAGGATTTTCAAGTCTTGTATTTATTAATGAGTATATTTTATTTAGATATTAATTACAATCCAAGGAGTAAATTTCACGTGCAGAATTTCACAGGATTGGAAAATCTTCAATAATCTGGACCTCTTACACACACAATTTCTGTATCGGATTATGTAAGTGAGATGAACATCTATAGCAATGAACAGCCAATTATGGGATCACACAAAGGTTATATATCTGAGAGTATCAGGTCAAATGAACAGCTTAAAGACAAAGCATTAAAGTGCTAACCTTCAGCTGGAGAATTTGTTTAACTGTGCTGTGAATGTGCTTATTATTTTCTATACTTTGCACTCTAAAATGCCTTTATTGCATCTGCCTAAAAAAAGAGGTGCTGGGAAAGGATAGCCTGAGGTAGATGAGAAAATATCATCTATAAATTATTTACTGTTGATTGTAATTGTAATTAGATGTATTTTTAATGGCAAAATATGAGTGGCTGAAGCTTACAAAATGTTTGAACACTGTTAAAAGTGCCTTGTCTTGCCCACTCAGCTCAGCATATAGAGCATGAGAACATGAACTGACAAGAGTGATTATGTTAATTGTAATCAGCCTAATGCTTTTCATTAAAACTTAATTACCATTTAATCATGCATAAAAGGACAAAAAAAATGGAGTTCACTGTACAAAATTGACCTTTACTGTAGGGGTTAAATACATTTAAACTCTGTATTACAAACCAGGGAAGTCAAGCAACTCTTTCTGATCACCATACAAGAAGCAAACAGAAGAAGGGGACGGCAAATTTGGTATTTGCCTTCTTTATGGTGAAGAAACAAAGTTCTGGGCCCCTCACTACAAGAAGGACATTGAGGTGTTGGAGTGTGTCCAGAGGAACTGCCAAGCTGGTGAGGGATCTAGAGAACCAGTCATATGAGGAGAGGCTGAAGGAACTGGACATGTTTAGTTTGGAGAAGAAGAGACTGAGGGGGACCTCATTGCCCTCTACAACTACCTGAAAGGAGGTTGTAGAGAAGTGGGTGTTGGCCTCTTCTCCCAAGTGAATAATGACAGGAAATGGTCTGAAGTTGCTGCAGGGGAGCTTTAGATTAGATATTAGGAAGAATTACTTTACTGAAAGACTGGTCAGGCACTGGAACAGCCTGCCCAGGGAGGTGGTTGAAGCACCACCCCTGGAGATATTTAAGAAATGTGTAGATGTGGCACTTCAGGGCATGCTCTAGTGGCTGAGACTATAGGGTGTGTATGTATAGTTGGGCTCAGTGATCTCAGAAATTCTTTTCCAACCATGATGATTCTGTGATTCTGCGATTATTTTAACAATACCTAATAGTAGTTCTAATCTCAATTTTTCCTTTAACTAAATACTCAGCTGTTGTAACTGTATCATTTTATTATATTAAATGATGCATTCATAGTTCCTCAGATGGTTTCATAGGTTTTCCTCCTCAAGGCTATAATACATCAAAGAATTATTCACACTCTTATAATGGAAAATAAATTTGAAAATGTCGGGATTTTTTAGAGTCAGACCCATCTGTGATAGTTTTCTATGCCTATCTCTGATTCTATGGCATCCTTAATTTCCCTTAGTCATAGTAATCTGTAAGCATACATATTAATTAACAATATACCTACCTATCCGTGCTTTCATGTGAACGGAAATGTTTGGGGGTTTTTTGCTAATACAGAACAAAGGACATAAAGTTCATAAAGTAGTAAAGAGTTTTTTTCAATTTCTTTGTAACATCTTACTAGAAGAACTTAAGACATACATTTTATTAAAAAGATACAAAAGGAAGGCATTTGTATAGTTGGCTTAGTCCAATTTTGTTTTTTATCTTTTTTTGTTAATGCTCTCCCAAAGTTTTAAAAATTTTCTTTTGAAGTAAATGCAGAGATAAGCAATGAAGAGTAAAGATGCTTGCCTAAATTTTTATCTTAACAACATAAGTCGTCAGTTGCAATAATGAAACCAAACAATTTATACCAACCTGTTAATTAGAACAATTATTGTCTGATGTTGTCACATCTGTTCGTGTCTTACTTCTTCTGACGAGCTTAAGTAGCAGCAGTTCCGTGTTTAATAGCTCCTAATGATACTGGGCTTAATTTGACAAATCTGTTTAAGCAATAGTACCTGCTTCTGTCCAGTTTTTTAATTCCATTTGATCATTTGTCCACAGTAATTCTTACAGTAGTTGTCAGATATCTTCAGCTGTTACTGTTGTCTTGTAAATTGCTCTTTTATTGATGAAATGTCTTTTAATCACTTGCCTAGTGGGATGAGCCACAACATTTAAGTAGTATAAGCATTTATTTATTGCTAGGATTCGTCATGCAATTGTTTTTGATTCACAGTTAAATTATCAAGAAAAGAGGGTTAATACAAAAATATATTTTAACAGGATCACATGCATAATCACATATCTGCCTCACTAACTAGATTTTGAATTAAAAAAAAAAGAAATCCATTAAGGCATCTATTGTTAAAATAAGTGACAGAAGAAATCAAGATTCCCTTCTAAGGGCTGTTACCTAATCTTTTCAAGTTCATTCTCTTTTCTTGTTTTCTGTGGTGCCATGAATGTTCATTGCATGCTCACAATAACATAGTTTCATGAAACAGTGTCATAGAATTCTTATCCATCCTCTACTCCATGGCCTGTGCAAGGCATCTTCAGCCTCACAGGAGGCAGAAATTCTTAATTTGCTTCCCATGGTACTGAGAGAAAATGAAGCTTGTAGGTTACTTTGATGGTTAGCTCTGAAGTTGTGAGTTTTTGTGCTTCAAACTTAATGGATGAGGCTGCATTAGCATTTCTGTTTCTTTTTTCTTTACATTCTTGGACAATGTAAGACACTTAAATATGTGGTTAATGCTAATGTGCACAGTTCTTAGTCTTTACATTCACATGTATTTCATGAGATACTTCATTGAGAGCAAAAACTATTCTTTCACATTTGGAAATGTTTATTATTCTGAAAACACTGCAAATCCTATAAGAGTCTCACCTTTGACATGTCAAAATCCTTCTCAATTATTATGCAAGGATAATGCACTAAACAGGGGAAGCTTCTGTGTTGTCTGCAATTTAAAAGCCTAGCTCCAGAAAGGTCTTTATGATTTTTATAACCAGGTGGAATAGAAAAATAGTCTCTGCAGCACAACATTGCAGCAAATGACTTACATGATTGTTTGCCATAGACATAGTGAAATCGATATTGATGAAGGTAATGTTTTGTTTTTTTCTTGAGCTACAACGGATGACAAGTTAAACAAGCTGATAAAAAAAAAAAAAAAAAAAGGGGGAAAAAAAAAGGTGTCCTTCAGGTGAAAGAGAAATTAGGCACAAATCTTATGTATTGCTTACAAGGCTACAGAGACAAATATACAGTGTGTCATAGTCTCAAAAACAGTCTCCTATTGATTTTCAGTGAAGTTTTTAATCAACTTCAGAAATGTACTTTGGGGACCAATTCAAAATAAGATCTAAAATGGGATTCTGGAAAATTAATAATATAAAACAATGAGGCTTAACACAGTGGCTGCCAACATATGGAGGTCTGAAAACTCCCTAGCAATCTGTGTTTTTTCCAGCTGTCCATTTTTCTGGCACCTGCCTCTAGGTCCACCTTTTGTACACACAGAAGCTTGTTCCACTCTGAGCAGATGAGACAGTAGGAGATGAGAAGTCTCTGCAGAGTGTTAGTTACTCTATAACCCTCTGAGTGTCATTTAGCTTAATGCGTAGAACACATGCAAGAACTGAGAAGCAGCAATTTAGTTCTTTCCCAGTTTAACAGAATTCAAATCCCCCCTCCTTGCTCTGAAATTTTAGGCACCTATTTTTTCAGTCATTTCTAAAAAGTCTAACTATGGAACTCAGTTTGATTTAACAATCTTAAATTCAAGATGTAGTTATTTCTTATCTTGCTTCACAATACATATATTTTAATTGTGTTCAGCTTCAAGTTTCTGAATTCCTTAGTTTGTCTTAAAAATTGAATGTTGCAATGTTACAACATGAGCATGGCCTTTCTCATAAGTGTGTAAGCTAGATATCAATTGCATGTCTCTATATTAATGTAGGGGCTGAGAAGAAAAGAGCCTGCTATAAAGGAAGAACAATGACAGAAGGGCTAGTGATTTTTAATGTCTGGGTTATTTGTCTATGCATATTACTTCTATACCTTTAAGTGCTTGCACAATACCAAATGAGGCAATAGCAGGCTGGTAAATTTTGTACAGAACCTCTTGGGAATCTTGAGAAGTAAAATAACAGAATAGAGACAAGTTGAAAAGTTGACAGTCTGTCTAAATGTTCACTTTACTAGATGACACATCAGTGCTTATATGTCTGGTGTTCTGTTTAATTAGGATGCAGTGTATTTGGCATGATAGAAGGGTTATTAGTTTCAAATACATAAAGTAACTTCTGAGGCTGCAAAAACAAAAGTGTGAAGAACATTTTGGTGCTTATTAAACATCTGTCATTGTTTCTAAAATCTAAAACTGTATGTAAGAAATGGACATTAACAGTGAAATGAATACTAAAAGTCATCAGTCCTTTATAATTAGTGCATGCTTGAAATAGTCAAATTGGGAAATGTTTGCTGAGATATTATATTATGTAACTGTTTAAATGAAGATATTCTGAGATTTGTTAAAAAAAAAAAAAGATGCTAATTAATGACAGAGATGAGCTTATGGTCATACACTTGAAAGAATTATGATTCTTTAGCAGATATGTGCTATAATCAACCACTTTTTTAGAGCTGTTATTATCTGTCAAATAAGAAATAACTTTTCTGAGGTCGTGACCATGCTTTCCTTCCCCTGTGGCCAAGTGCACATTTAGTAAACTACACTAATACGGGATGTCAGGTAGATTGTCAGAGTGGTGCCTGGGGAGTGCTTACACAATACTCATTAGCAGTGACAGCTATTACTTTAATTCTCAGATTGACACTTATAAATTCTGGTGGAGAAAAGTCCACCACTTTTAAAAAACCTGCCTAGTCTTTTACTTCATTTAGATATGGTAACCATCCCAAGGTATGAGATATACTACTATGGAATGAAAACAAGGCCAGGATATTATAACAAATAAAATGTTAAACAGAGCTCCTGTGTTTGTAGTGTGTTAAATACCATAAACCATGAATTCTGTATATAGGGATGTTTTACAGTTTCTGTGATTTGTCAAAGTGACCACCTATTTGCTAGAACATGCATAGAACTGTTTTACCAATCTAAAATGTCTGTTTCTCATTTTGCTCATTATATTTTCAACCTTCCTTTCTCCTGCAAATTTACAACACAGGGGAAAAAAATAAAAAAAAAAAAAAAGAAAGAGTTTTTCAGTTGTACGACTTGGTAACTGCTTGAATTTTAGAAATGTTTAGTTGCTTCTGCTATTTCTTATAATGGTATATTCTTCAGGTGTGGGCAGAAGGGGTAGATGCAGTTATTGATACAGAAAATGAATTACCAGCACATTATAGTCACAAAAGTTGCATAGTGATGGTAGTGATGGAGCTCTTTTATCTTATGAGAGCCTTTGGGTCGTACCATTGGAAATGAGCTAACAAAATATTTTTTTTTTTAATGTTCTTAGTCTTTTTGGTTTTTTGCCTGTAATTTGTAATGCTATCTTAAAACTCAAGTACTATAGTCACTACTTTCCCAGAGACTGTTGGAGAATTGTGCAGCCAGATATGATAAGTAATAAGGACTTTCTTGCAGATACATACTAATATGATTAATGGTGATTGTGACTCTGTGTCTGTGACTTCTTATTTTGGCTTTTGCTCAAAATTGTGGTAAGTTATTTGGAAAAGACATGTTTGAGTGGAACAGACTAGAGTGGTAGGAAACAGTACAATTCAGTGATTTCGGGACAGTAGCCTCCAAAGACAGTACCTTCTTTCCTTATGAAGACTGCAATGTTCACTCAACTCTGTAAGTTGATAATACCTGAAGCCAGTAGAAGAGACCTAGCATCTTCCATGAAACCAGTGCATGTAGATTTGTGTATCCATTTTCTGGCTGACTACTTGTTTTACTGGTTGTTCTGCCTTCTTACATTAATTGTTGTGTAAAAAATATTGCCTATGGTTTGAATGCTTTTGTAAAAATATTTTACTTTTAATGATGAATATTTATTATCTTTACCTTAAAGCTTTTATTTTATCATTCTCTTACAGCTTCTATTGCATCAACCTGTAATGATCCTGGGACACCACAGAATGGCACTAGATATGGAGACAGCAGAGAGCCTGGAGACACTACCACCTTTCAATGTGACCCTGGCTATCAACTCCAAGGACAGGCTAAAATAACATGTGTGCAACTGAATAACCGATTCTTCTGGCAACCTGATCCTCCTACATGCATAGGTAATAAGATGAAGTGTTAGTCTCTGAGGCTAATATAGATCAGATTTTTTTTTTCAACTATTGGGCATATGATGCTCATGCTGAAGCGATGCCTTTTGCAGAACCCAGTTATTTCATATGTATAATTACTGACAGCCATGTTCTCAAGATTAACATTATTTTTAGATGCTTTTTCTCACTCTGTCTGTTCTTTAGACTTCATATAAGTTTAACATTGACAAAGTCTAGTAGAAATAATTAAAGGGAAGAGGTGATTTAGATGAAAAAAGTTATCTTTGAAATGTTCTCATTAGAATAGTCTTCTACATAATAATTTAGTTCTATAAACTCCAGTCCATTATGTATTCTGAATTCTCTTATAGATTAAATACTATCCTGAGCAATCCCTAGGAAGCTAGTGGTATCTTTTCTGAAGGAGGATGCTTGTTGGGAAAGGTAGATGCAGAGAATGGAGTCCAGCTGACAGTGCTGTCAAAAGAAATTAAATACATTTCCATAACACCAGGAGGGAGTGGGAGATCTTCATTCTTTGAAACAAGTATTGATTCTTGGTTCTGTAGTCTTATATGGCAGTCTTGCTGATATCTACATTAAGGTTATCAATGTTGCTCTTCTAAGACTGGAGTTAATATCCATGAAAAATTGTCTGCTGGGTATAGCAGGTTTTAAGAATCTTTATTATTTTGTTGCTTGTTGATTTATAATTAAATCAAGACTTACCACAATGATATCCAAACCAGATACAATATGTTTTAATAGCACTGGAATATGTGTAATGCTTTTTCTTTCTACAAGCCATTTTGAAGATGCTCTTGCCAAAATATCAAATACCCTAACTGCAGTCCTCTGCATCTCTATAGTGTTTACTTTTATCTCAAAAATACTGGGAGGGATTCAGGACAATGCAGGATGGTGTCTCTAACTCCATATCATCTAACAGAGCTGCAGCAGTGTATAATTTGAACACTGTCTTTGAATAAAAATAAAAATGGAAAGACGTGGTGCCTAAAGGTCTAGGAAAGCCATACTCTTTCTGTAAATACCGATCATAATCACTCTGTATTTCTTTACAATTTAGTGAAAAAAAAAAACCCAAAACAGAAAACAAAGAAGGGTGTAAAGAAGGAAAGAAAGAGTGCCTTTGGGCATACATACTGTTATTCTTCCATAGAGTCAAGGTGACTTTGAAGGGAAAAGTAGATTAAAGTAATCTTTATTGTAGACATGACAATATTAGAAAACTTAAGGGTTCTTTAAAGCCATTATATGTCATTTTAAAAATTGCTATAAAGTCCTTTTATGTATGCTGACTTATAAATGAAAAAAATATTTATATTTACTAACTATAATAATTAGTACTCTGAATGTTGTATGACTTCTGTTCCTGATTACTTACTTTTTTCTTCTCTATTTGTTCTTTATAAGTATGATCATGGTAATTTCAGGCTGAGTCATCAGCACATATAAGAAACATATGAATCATTTGCTGGAACCATTATTTATGAATAGAGCAAACAACAACAAAAAATGGGGAAAAAAGCAAACACAACCCCCACACACACCCTGGTTCAAAAATTACTAAGTGCCAAGACTACAGATGGAAAAAACCTGAGATTCATAAATGTACTAAATGTTTAAATAAACAAACAAATAAATAATAGAGGGGGGTGGAAAAAGTTTAGTTTGTGTTCATAGATGCCATAAGGGGAATATCTTCATTAATGCTTTCATTTGTATTAGGGGGCTTTTGAATGGAATTAATCTACAAGATGTGTTGCATTTTACTCTGTTGTGTGGAGTACATCCAATTTATTTCACCAACTAGTGAATATTCAGTCCACTGGACCAGACTAAAAATGGACTGAAAAAAATCCTTTTTAAATGATTAAAAATCAAAATTTTAAATCAAAATTTTAGTTCAGATTCCAAATTCTTAGTACCAACTGTTTTACACTACAGGCGTCTTTTTATCAGTCTGCATAACTTAGTGCAGACCACATTGACTGCTGTAACTTTATTAGTTAGATTCCTATATGATTATCATCTTTGGAAGTAGAATTCCTTATCTGTTTAAAAGTAACATTAAATTTATGGCAACTAAATAAATGTATTTATTTCTTGGTTTGGGTAATCATAGAATTATAGAAACAGAACAATTAGAACTGGAAGGACCTTAAAGATATCTCCTGCCATGAACAGGGACACTGTGTACTAGACCAGGTTGCTCAAAGCCTCATCCAAGGTGGCCTTAAACATTTCTAGAGATTGGGCATCCACAACTTCTCTGGGCAACCTGTTCCAGTATTTTGTCCCTCCCACAGTAAAGAATTTCTTCCTAATATCTAAACTGAATTTACCATCTTTCAGTTGCCCCATAACTACAGGTCCTTGTAGAGTCCGTCTCTAGCTTTCTTGTAGGCTCCCTTTAGTACTGGAAGGCTCCTATATGTTCTTCCTGGAGATTTCTTTTCTCCAGACTGAACAACCCCAGCTCTCTCATCGTGCCTTCAGAGGAGAGGTGCTCCAGCCTTCTGATCATCTTTGTGGCCCTTTGCTGTGACATGTCCATGTCCTTCTTACATTGGGGGCTGCAGAGGTGGACATAGTACTCCAGGTGGGGTATCACAAGAGGAGAGTAGAGGGGCAGAATCATATCTATAATAATAGTAATACCTTTACTGAGTGAAAGGAACTTGTATGTTTTGCATCTATGGTCAAAAGAAACTGCATCCTGAATCCTGCTATTGAGCTTTCCCAGTTCTTAAAGTATTTCCAGTATATAAGAAATATTTCAGCTTGTTAGAGATGGGGTTTACTAACATCACATTAAATAGGGCTTCTTATTTAACTTCATATTTTTATTCCTTTAGAGAGAACTTTCATTGTGGCTCTTTTGAATATGAGCAGAGCTTATAAATAAGGAAAATACAAAAATGTTTAATAGCTGGAATTGGGAAAGCTCTGGTTTTATTTTTAATTGTTATTTTTTTTTAGTAAGGGTAGAAGTCTTTTTCTCCTTTTTCTCCTAATTAACAGCTAATGTATGATTGTGAATTTAAAATGTGACTTTTTTTTTTTTTTTTTTTCTTTCACATTATGACAGCTGCATGTGGAGGAAACCTGACAGGCCCAGCAGGAGTTATTTTATCACCTAACTATCCACAGCCTTATCCTCCTGGGAAAGAATGTGATTGGAGAATAAAAGTAAACCCTGACTTTGTCATTGCCTTGATATTCAAAAGGTACCATTTCTAGATGAATGCCTCAGTTTAACAGGATTTTAAATATCAAATCTAAAAATGGCATCATTTATCACTTCTTAAACCTTCTAATTATATTATCTGGCTAAGTCCTGGAGCATACATCTAATATGTGCTATATCATTGCTTCCAAATAATGTAAAAGAAAATAATATAGTTATATGGCACTTTTGATATCAAATATATTCCCGATCAATGAAACTTTCTGTGACTATGAAATTAAAATCATTGAAAACCATTATCAATTTGTAGAAATGATTGATTTACATTGTTTTACCTTATAGTAGAGACTTGAACTGGAGTAGAAACAATGTACCTCAATTCTAAAAGCTCAGTTCTAAAAGGCTAAATACGCTATGCTTAGAGTGCAAAGGTCAAAATATAAAAACTGTTCTATTTAATCAAGAGATAAAAGATGTCTATATACTGTTGTCTCATAATTTTACAAAGTTTTATTTACTCAATGTTCAATCATCAGCCTATATTTGTTGCATCAATTTTTAACACAAATTGAATTTCAGGGGTGTATTTATATTCATGTGTTCAGTTTATCATTTTTATTTGAATCAGGCCCTTGTACTTATCTTGCCTGCTGTATGTACAGATGCAAATGCAAATTTCTTTATTTTTTTATTCTCTGTCCTAAGAGTGATTTTTAAACTAAGAATGGTAACATTGCTGTTGATTTCAAGGGATGGTAATCAATTCTGATTCTTTTTGGAAGAGGTGATGGCATGTTCAGAATTTTGCTGTGTAATATTTGCACCCACCAAAAAAAAAACCAAAAACCAAAACACCCTAGTTTCTTTTGTTGACTGACTGCAATGGGTTTTTTAATAATTTTTTGTTCTTTTTGGTCTTACTTGATTTAGAAAAGTTTATCTAACAGTACTAAATGATGTAATAGAGAGAAAAACATCACACAAAAAAGACAAATATTTATTTAGTTAGTTTTACAGAGATTATTAGAAAGAAATTGACCAAGTCCTTCTTTTTTTTTAATGTCATTTTACTTTTCTTAGATTTTCTTCAGTCTTCCTTCTATATAATTTTATCTAGCTCTCTATAAATATCTCATATAAATTTCTGTGGTTTTATCTTTATGTTGTCTCAGAACTCATCTCAATTACATTCTTCTGAAAGACATTCCATTCATAGTATCCTCATAATTGTTTTGTATAAACATATAAATGTCATCAAATATAGCATAGCATTGATGGTTTAGGGAGAGTAAGAATTTAATTTATCATCATTCTCTGATATAATTTGAGTATAAACAAAGGCAAGTTCCAGGATAGTGGTCTGTCTAATTGAAAATAACTTGTTTCTAAAACAATTAATTTGTGTTTGTAGTAGGGGGATTTAATATCATCCAGTTTAGCCAATTAAAAGCTGGACTTTTAATTTAAGCTGGTTGTCTGGATCATTCCTATGGTCATTGGTAAGAGGCAGCCTTTCTGCAGCAGGTGATTTATTCTATCCTGAGAAAAGTTTTCAAGATAAGTGGGAGGATTTGTTTCTTTTCCATTGACTGTCAACAGAGCCTGCGTAATGGCCTGATAGTAGGTCATTTGGAAAGCTGAAAGTGTTGAAATCAATGGTAAAGAGAACTCCATTGAAAGTTAGTAAATTGTCACTGTGAATAATTCTAAAAAATATTGTTATTTCTGGAGTAGAAAATGTGTTAGGCTGAAGATTGGCAGCCACAGTGACAGTAACATTTAACTCATAAAAAAGAAATGAAAACTTAACTCTATTTTTTCCTTTATTTTTAGCTTCAATATGGAACCCAGTTATGATTTTCTACACATTTATGAAGGGGAAGATTCCAACAGTCCTCTGATTGGCAGTTTTCAAGGTTCACAGGCTCCTGAAAGAATAGAAAGCAGTGGTAACAGTTTGTTTCTGGCTTTTCGCAGTGATGCTTCTGTTGGGATGTCAGGATTTGCCATTGACTATAAAGGTACTGTTTTTACCATAATCGATGGGAACATAAAGAGAAGGAAAAACGTTAGTACTATTTATTGAGACTCAAATCTGTTTACTTCTAGATGTACTCATACTGAACTGCCAAATACATTTTTGAATTAATGTAGGTTTTAAAAACTATTTTCTGTGAACGTGTGAAGGACAACAGACATGCTCTTTTGTGAACTCTCTTTCACATATACTTATGCACATTTTAATCTTCCAGAAAAAGAGATAGAAGAGGGACATCAAAAATAACATTTGGAAAAGAGTTGTAGAATGGAATTGTCTTACCTATTTAGAATACATGACTGATGATGCTTCCTTGCTGATACATACCAAGACATTGTGCTTTCCAGTTTTTTGTTGAATCTACAGAAACATTTTTTAATAACTACTGCAGGAATATTTTCCACTTTTTGGAGGGTACCTATTCCTAGACAGAGAATGGGTTATGCTGACTGCTTATTAAAGACACACACTCGCTTTAAAAAGTATTTTCTTTTCTGGTCACAGATGCCGTCTCTGACTTGACTGTTATCTCTGCTGAGATTTATGAAACTGTTTTTCAGCAGCAGAGATGTTGCTTCACCTTCTTCTTATTATGGAAGTAAACCATATTAATGTCAAAAATGAAGGAACAAAATATCTAAAGAATATAAAAATAACATACAAATGGAAGAGAGGGAAGTTAAAAAAAAACTATTAAATAATTTTTCGAGTTAGTCTTAATCTTTCATTATTCTCCATGTTAGCAAGGCCTTTCTTTCTAAAGTAATTTTCATGTTGTAATAGGAGAAATCTTCTTTTGTTTGTTCCTGTCTAAACTTGAAACAAATTATAAATAAAATGAGAAGACGATTCATTTCAGGAAGCTTTGTTGGCCTGCAAGGAAAGAAAATGACAAGTTGAGCAGAAGTAAATAAAGAGATAAAGATGCCCATTGAAAATTTGCACGTACATTTTCACTGTGTATGTTTATATTGTTCTCAGCATAGTCTGATACATGTATACCACTATATAACTAGAACTGTATAACTAGAAATTAAATAAAATAATAAGAAAATAAAAACATAAGAGTAGTTTATGAGTAGGAGAACTCATATAGAGTAGAACAGTGTATTTTAAAAAGTTATATTAATTGGGCAGTACATTTGTGTTTAACAATTCAATATTTTTATTAAGTACATTATATATATATCACTTTAAAATTCTGATTATGGACATCCAGTTCTGCTTTTTGATAATAATCCTTAAGTATTTAATTTAAATATGTGCTTTATTAACATTTAAAAAGGGAGGGAGATGTGCTGTAAACTTTGACTGAGAATTTGACTCTGGAATTTTTTTACTAAAAAAATCTTTGCCTCCTATAATCAACTTGATTTATATTACGTGCATCCTTCCCTTCTTAAGAGTTCACATATTTAGCAAAATATTGCTTATAGAAATAATATTTTACAATATTTTCATAAATTTTAAAAGGACTGAGCTGTTTAAGCCTTTTGTAAGAAAAATTGTAGTGTAGTTGTCAACAGTATGGTAATACTAATATCTTGCTTTCATTTATTTAGTTACAAAGAATATTCAGTGCCTTAATCCTTTCTATTTGAAGATCATCTCAATCATATTCTTGAAACAGATTAATTTCCAATATTATTATATTGTTTAATAATTATATAATTATAATGTTAATTACAGTATTATATATTTGATAATTATATAATTATTCATATTATTATAGTATTATCTCCCGTCCCTTTTCTTTGTTTCTTAACTTGCCAAAGATGATGAGAGAAATCCTAGTCTTGTCAAAATCATTGTATAAAATCAATGTCTATACTCAAAGTGACTTAAAGATTTTGGTTTTATTAGCTTATGCCAGAAAAGAACTGATGTGCTTATTTTTTCAGCCTTCAATCTTCAGTTATTATTAAATCTTCTTAAATATTAAGCATATAAGAACAAAACATTTTTACTGTTTAAATTATTCTATAGTATGGCAGCTTTCTAACCAGAAGTTATTGAGTACTGAAAGTGATACTTGGTTAAAAACACAATTGTGTAAGTGGTGAATTCTAGAAATTTTCTTCTTCTATGCTACTAAACTCTATTGGAGTTATTCGGCTTTTGGGCAGTTCTGCTAATAAAAGTTAGGAAGAAAATGCTGTTGGTTAGATCCTGTCAGTATAGTTTCCTTGGCCACATAACCAGTCTAATGCAAACATCCGTGATCTTGTAGTAAGCATACCGATACAAAAAAAATTATAAGCTGTTGAAAAATGTAAACTGACTGGAAAGAAACCCACTGATAATTGTTCAGTTTTATTATATTTATTTTTAATTGAAAGTGTATATAGATTTACTTTATTTCATTGTAACAGAAAAACCACGGGAGGCTTGTTTTGATCCTGGAAACATCATGAATGGAACAAGAATTGGAACAGACTTTAAGCTTGGTTCAACTATTACATACCAGTGTGATTCTGGATATAAGATTATTGATCCTTCAACTATAACATGTGTAATTGGTGCAGATGGAAAGCCAGCATGGAACAGAGCATTGCCATCTTGTAATGGTATGTACTGTTTCTTTATCGTTTCCCTCGTCCCCCTAGTGAATTCAGAGTTTCTTAGTCCTTGAGGCTATTTATACTATTTCTACACATATAGCTTGTATTAGAAAAAATCTGAAGTTAAAAACTAACAATCATGATGATACAAGTTTTTGGACAATAGCTCAGTCATCAATGTATTGTTTTAACTATTTAAAATAAATTTAAATTCTGAAATCAACATATATTTTTATGTTCATAATAATTATTATAATATAAGATATATGCATACACTGAATTTTTTTCAGACCTAGGACTGGGACCTGGAAATAGTTTGAGTTGTTAAACTTAAGTTGTTAGACTATTTTTAGGCATGATTTTTTGACCCTACGGCACTCTTTAAAATTTCTTAGTTAAAGCATCGGAGTAAGCATGGCACAGATGCTGTTCCTAGTAGGCTGCCCACATATGTTTCTGCCAGGGATAGTAGCAATACCAGTTTTAGTACAGTATTTGCTGTGGACAATGATGTTGTTTCATCTCAAGGCCAAAGATGAGGCTCTTGTACTGCTTAGTGTCCAGTGTAGCTGTAGCCTAAGTCTGTGTCTACTTCTAAAGAAGAAAGGCATGAGAAGCTGTTGCAGTGTGTTGCTGATTATCCATAGTGATTAATTGCTAGTTCTCTTCATCACTTTATCTATAAAAACACTACTCTACTAGACTAGTATAAGTCTCCTATTATTTTGGGCACTTCAAATTATATTCCCTGTCCTGACGCACACACACTAACATATAAAATAAGTTATAGAATCACAGAATCATTTAGGTTGAAAAATACCCTTAAGATCATTGATTCCAACCATTAAGCTAACACTGCAAATTTCTTTATCGACAATAACTAATATATGCAAATTTCTAAATAATTGTTAAATAAATAAATCTAATAAATTGTTATCTATTTATACAACATGAATGCTGAAGCAAGGGACAGAGTATAAATTAGTTAATCATGACTCTGAGACGTCATTTCAATTTTCTGCCTCAATAATTATTTTATTTCAAGGTGACAATTAATCCAGTATTGAGATGCTTGTGATATCTATGCTAAATAACACCGAGTGTCTAAAGAAGCATAAATTAGTTGCTGAAAGATTGGATATCTTGATACTATTAAATCTGAGTAAAACTAAACTGGAATACATGCCAAAGATCCAAAGGAAATAGGGTGAATAATTTTATTTTATTCACAGGTCATAGTTTTGAGTAAAATTGAGACACTGATGATTTAAAGAAGGATGATATGACTGGAAAGTGTAAACTAATAGATTATTTTATGTTTAAATGTAGATATGAAATACAGATTCATTATATAAAACATATACACATCATTTTAAGCGTACGAGTCATATAGGAGGCCAGAACCGAACTGAACTCAGGATCACCTTTGTTGTCACAAAAAGCTCTCTTGTAATATACAACTTAACCCAATCAGAACTGAAAATACAAAGCAAAAATGCTCATGTCACAATAGTAATATATTCTGAGTTTATATTTCTTTATTTATACTAATAGTTAATTTAATTACCCCTTTTTGAACTTCTTTAAAATATTGGATGAAAAACACACTGCAAATTCTGAAGCACGAAAAATGGAAAAGAACCTGAAATAAGTGCTGGGATCCCAAGAATCTCTGAAAATAGTACACTTAGTTTCTTAAGTCATTTACCCACATTAAGTGAAATAATTCAACTTTATTTCTTTGTGATATGGTTTTTATTGTTGATTTTTTTTAAGGTAGCATTTTACAGTGAGACATGATGCAAATAAATTTCATATTTAGTTAGGTAACAGTTGGCAACTGTTAGTAGGAATATTATGAAACATTAATAGAAAGTGTCAGGAATATTGTTTTCATTATTAATTTCACAGTCCTTAATGGAGTTATTAAAATACATCTTCTGAAAATGTAGGTTTTGCTCACTAAAACCACCATTACTTATAGTCAAAACTAAGAGATCTGCTTAGGATATATTTGACTGCCACAGCGCTGTAGTGATAAATTTCACAGCCTTAACCTACAAGAGAACTTTTCTTGCATCTTTTTTAGCCTAACCAGGCTAAAAGCTCTCCTTACAGAGTGGATATACTACAAAGATTTAATCATGAGAACTATCAAAGATATTATCAAAAACATATCTAAAAATAGGAAAACACATTGTAGAAGGGAACATTTTTACAACTCCATAACTTTTGAATTTGTTTTAAATTAAGCATAAGTGATATACTTTCATTCCAGTGAAATATTCATGACTTCAGAATTTCATCCTGTAATTACAAGATAGAGTTTGTGGCTTAATTTCTGGTATCCTCAAAGCAAAGAGAGAAAAAAAAAAGATTTTAAATTCATGGCATGAACTGATTCCTTGTGATATTTGAGTTTCGCTTCAACTACATAATCATGTTCAGCCTACTGATTGATTAAATTTATCATCTTCTAACATTACATTGGATTTTTGAATGATACATATAAGCAGCTTAGAGAAGCCACAGATTTGTCGTATTAATTGCTGCCTGTGTAAGGGAGTTAAACTTGTAGCAAAATTTCAAGCATGGTTTAAAGCCCAGTTGCTGTCAGGGAGCAGAACAGACAAGTGATGAAACGAACCAGGAGCCCAAGATGACCAAAGCACAGGCTGTGACCTTACTCACTGGGTAGCATCCTGCAGCACATGAGCTGGGTCAGCAGAGCTGGAAGCTGGTAACAGAGGCCTCTCATGGACCCAGACCATAGCTTGTCCACCTGGATCCCAGGCCCTTCTCCTCAGATCTGCTTTCTAGGCAGTTGTTGAAATGTAAACGGTTATATATGATTCCCCGAGAAGACTAACGTTGGTTTACATTGTTTTTAAAATAATTTCAATATTGGATTCTTTGAGAAAATAACAGCATATGATGATCTTCTATTCTTGTACAATCTATAGTTTTTAGTAACATTTGGTGAAATCATTTTACTCACTCCCCCAAAAAGGAGAGCACTGGATTGCATTGGATTAAAATGTAAGATGAAAACAATTACATTAATGAAGATTTTTATAGGAAGCCAAGCTTTTCCATCAGTCCTCAAAATCTGAGAAGAGTGACAGCAATACTTTTTTTTTTTTTTATTATATTGTATAGAGATGTATTATTCAATGTCCAACACAAGGAGGTATGTTAACTTGAAAATAGCCACTCCTTATGTTTGCCATTTCTGCAAAAGCATGTATCCCTTTCATCCACTCATTGCTTCTACTTTTCTTGACTAAACCTTGAGACACAGACTTCCTATGATGTAGCACTTTCACTTATATTTGTTAAATCCAACAGCCCTCAGCATGCCACATTTATTGCCCATACATGGAAGGACCGTACCACACGTTTGCTCAGGTTTTTTTCATTATATGGATGTCTACTTATGTATTACCTAACTGGTCTTTAAGGCTGGGTCTCCACTGTCTTTAAATACCCTTTCTAATTTCTGTAGCTGAAAGAGTTTCTCTTACTCTTTCTGTTCTGCTTTATATACATATGAATCAGAAGATATTTTTTTTTATATCTATAATCTATATGTTTTTTGATAATCATCTAGGAAGTTATCAAAAACAAGGTAATTCAAGCATACAGGCACAAAGTAGAATCCATGGCATGCTGTGAAGGGTGCTGTTAGCTTTTCTATATTACCTCTGAGACCCAAGACAACTGTGTTGTGCCATTTAATCATGCATTAACATTTTTTTACTCTGAGTTTTTGTTTTGTTTTGTTTTTAACATATATACTGGATATAGACATATATTAAAATGAAATAAAAAACAAAGCACCTAAATTCTGTGTTTACTATAAACCCTTTACATGTCTAGTCTGATGTGATTACTTGTAGTCATGTAAAACTCTCATGTAATCTAATTTTAAAGAACTTTTGATAAAAATTATATCCCAAGAAAGACCTATTAGCTATGTCATTATAAGAAAACCAAACAGAAGCAAAACCACTAAACTGTCACTTTATAATCTTTATATTTTCATTTTCAGACTGAACTAATACAGACAACTGTAATAAATGTAACACATTTCTTTCTGGTTGTTTTCCAGCACCATGTGGAGGGCAGTATACTGGATCAGAGGGAGTGGTTTTATCACCAAGTTATCCTCATAATTACACTGCTGGACAGACCTGCCATTATTCAATAACTGTACCTAAAGAATTTGGTAAGAATTTCTTCTATCGATTTATCAGTCATTAATCATTGTTCTACTGTTCAGATGTATCAAATCAATATAAACCATCTTCCTCTGATTAAAGATGGATGAGCGACTCATCATTTGTGACAGTAGAAGCTCCCTAATAGTTCCTAAGTTTGGTAATGAAAATTTGGTTAAAAACTTCAGATTTTCCATTTTTGTAGTCTCATAAGTACTTATGCTATAAGAAACAAGACTTGTTTGACTGAAGAGCACACTCCTGGAGGAAGAAGGATTTAATTTTATTTTCTTTAAATTAAAAATAAGGGAACAAGGTAAAGCACATCAGATCCTTATTAGTTATGTTTAATGCAGCTGTTTTACCATGGTAGATAATAAATTAGCTAGGAAAGGATTCATTCAGAAATCCACTGGTAACCAAGGCAAGCAAAAACATCCCATTAAATTTGTTTTCAAAGACTAGGTACTTGGTTTATCTTCACTGTTTTTATTTTTTTTTCCCTCTCTTTTCTTTATTTTTTTAATGTAGTTGTGTTTGGACAGTTTGCCTATTTTCAGACGGCTTTGAATGATGTGGCAGAATTATTTGATGGAGAAAATTCTCAAGCTAGACTTCTTAGTTCACTGTCTGGATCCCACTCAGGTAACTTGTAAAAAAAAAGAATATATATTTGTTACACAGCTGGGCATGGTAAAAATAAATCAAGAGAACATTATGCATTTAATTTGGAAATATAATAATAAAGTCATTGGAACAAGAGGCCAAGGGAAATTGAAGACCTTCTAAATCTTTGAATCAAGATATTCTGGAATTTATAGTTTAGGCAAGAACCAATCACCAGAATGAGTGCAGAAATAATTGAATTAAATTCTTAGATCTTCATGTAAGAGGGTAGATTTGATCTTAGCTATCTGATTATCTAAGATATTTTAAATTTATGTATTATCATTTATTTCAGTAGAATTTCCTGAAACAGAGGTTGATACAATACAAAGAGAATAAAACCAGTCATCAGACGGAGTAGCATCCTTGCAGTGTACAGGGACTTTAATTTTGTCTGTAGCAATTTATTACTGAATTTTTATTGTGACTGTAGATAGATGTCTCAGGAAAGGAGATAAAGTATATTAAACATCTTTATTAGTTTTCAAATCAATATATTAAATTTGCTGCTAGATGCTACTAGAAAATTAATAATGTAATATAGTTCATGTATGATCATAGATTCTATTGAAGCAACTACATAACATAAAACAACTTGTGCATCTGTTTTGTCTGAATTCAGTTTTAGTTTTGAAATGGTAAGCATCACATGAAGATCCGCTGTGGCATTTTTCAAATACTTTTAATTGTCTAAAGTGTTTTGCAAGGCAAGATAGTGCTGTCAGTCACAGAAAAATAGTTAACAGGAAATTTTGGCCTCAAATGACAGTAGGGTTCCCCAGACTAGTACTTTATTGGTGCTCTAGTCAAAACAGCTGCAGTAAATGCCAGAAAGTTTGTATTATTGAATCATGAAGCCTTTCTGTTCTGACATGTTTCAAACCTCCAATGACAAATTTAATTTTATACACTGTTATTTACGTTATTCTTAACCTTAGAGGAAAACATGAAACTAAGTATTTTAACAGTCCATTTGCTTACATACTGAAGCGTTATAACTGTTCTATTTTGAGTACTTAATTTATTTTCTGTTTTCATTTGTAGGAGAGACATTGCCTTTGGCTACATCTAATCAAATTCTTCTGCGATTCAGTGCTAAGAGTGGGGCATCAGCCAGAGGGTTCCACTTTGTTTACCAAGGTAAACTTGTCTGCTTTTAGTGGAAGACATTGGTGCCAGTCATGCAAAGTATATTATTTTAAATTCTTCTTAGGTCTTAAAGTATTTATTTAAATATGGGTGTAGTCTTAACCTTTTTCCAGCCATCGGGGTCTTCTCTTGATGGTGAACTGGCTTCGTAATGGCAGTGTCTCCCATCAATCCTACCTGACTCAATGGACTTGAATATGTCCAGACTATCTCAGTAGTCTGTAATCTGTTGCTCCCTTAGCACTTCTCCTCAGACTGTACAAGTACATGGTGAGGACTGTGAAGGCAAGGCAAAAAAAGCATTTAATACTTAAATACTTTCTGCATGATTTGTCATTACATTGTCCACACCCCACACATTCCTGGTGCATCAGCATACCCACTGAATTCTGTTTGTAGTTAGTTTAGCTGTGGAATTTTTCTCTAATGTGCTTTGCCAGTTTTCACACTCGCTGGACTTGGACTTTCCTGATTTTTGTTTCTGAGTAGCTGAGCAATGCTGTCATGCTCCTGATGTATTATGTGTCTTTGCCTTCACTTGTGGTATGTTCTGGTTTTGTATTTAAGTTTTTTAAAGAGCTCCTGGTCTAGCCCTGCCCAAATTCCCAGTCTTCCCTCACGATGGGATAACTTCTTGCAAGGCTCTTGAATCTTAAAAAATTCAGCAGTATCCTTCCCCTTTGTGCCTGTTCCTTCGAGAGTCTGTGTATCAAATTCATGAATATGCTGATGTCTGCTCATCTTAATTCCAACCTTCTGCCTCTTTCTCAACTTCATTATCTTGTGGTCCTTGCAGCCCAAACTAGTACCTGGATCCATGCACAAACAGCTTTTCTCTGTGAGCAGCTGGCCAGGTTGTAGATACTTAATTCAGTTATCTGATACAATATCTATTACATCTACTAAAATGAGTAGGGACAAGACCATAGAACTTGTTTTCTAGACAGACACTTATTTAGTTTTGAGCAAAAGGAGATATATATATTTATTTTGTATCAAGTTGGATGTAAGCTGCTAGACTGCTATGGACCAGAGGAGGCACATATCTGATCTCTGTTAAAAAACAGTTTTCCCTGAGATAGTACTGTAAACATGCCACTGGGTAACATGTGAAATGAGCACCGGAAGTGAATTTTCAGAAATAGCTGTATTTTGGGATTCAATAAAGCAGTAAAAATTACATCAGTAGACTTTTTATACAATATCAACATTCCAACAATTTCTGATTTATATTCAGACATTTTAATGACACAGAAAATAGGATTTGTGATTCTGGTGAAGAAATATTCAGTTATCTGAAACAGATATTAAAAAGAAAATTTTATACTTTTATACTTTTATACAGATTTTATACTTTTATACTTGTATACTTACCATTTATTTTATACTTAATTTTTGCCCCATCCAGTCACAGTTACAAAATGAAATAGTGACAATTTTCTAACAAAAAAAAAAAAAAAAGAAAAACATATATTTGGATTTACTCTATACTGACATTTACCCACTAAATGAGTATAGCATGAAAGCTGTTAAGAGAATCTTTGTCAAATATGCCTAAAGTTTTTATCCATAGAAGTGCTGTTCATTTCAGCTTTATCAAGACGTAAAGAAAAATAAAGAAGATATTTTCAAGTACTTATGAAATTCTCAGTTCTGGATATGTATAGGCAGCATAATGTCAAAACAAAAGCTCTCCTTCAACATTTTTTTTACCACCTACAATTTCAGTGTTAGACTATTCTTCAGTGAAATACTATAAAAAGAGGATAAAAGTGCTAAAGACACTTTCACGCTTATGAATATCCATATCTCATCTCAAGGTTTTGGGGAGTTTACATAATTTTATTTGTATTGATCAGTACTCCCAGCTATGTTTCAAGAGTTTTTGTTCAGGCTTGTAAGAAATTCTGTCTTCTTGGAGAGCTTGGAGGGAATATTTTATAGCAGAGACCCTGAGGCAGTTTCAGTCTTGAAGGGTGGGTGGCAGATGTTAGACTTGCAGATTTCTTCCTGTCTCAACTGAACTTGAGGAGGTGCTGTGAGCATGTCTGCACACTTCAGGTGAAATGCAAGGATGAGACAGTCTGTCAACATGCTTCTGGACAACACAGTGAGTGCACTAAGTTGATCCATGTGTCTGCAGTCTGGTGACACCTGGAGCAGTGCTTGCGGGTCTGTTACCCATAGAGGCAACAAATGCAGTCCCAAAGGGGCTTTTGGGCAGTTTACTAGATGTACCATGTGCGCACCCAGTAAGTTTAATGATAGAGTCATTGAACACTGTGGTTTATTATTACTAGTTTTTCAACTTTATTAAATTGAAGAATAAAATTAGTCTTGGATAGTTTTAAAATTATAATATCAAGATTTTATTATTTCTTTTCTATGCTGGAGCACAGTCATGGTTTCATACTGCAAGTTAACAGGAAGAACTGTCAACTCAAGAATATTCCCATACTTGTAAGGAGCTTGTTGGGACTGTTCAAACTGCTTCTGGGTGATGTTTTTAAACCTTCTTACTCCTGTGTTTATAGAAAGATACCACCATATTGGACTTTAGATATAGCTCAGGATATCAGTACCTGCCCTTTTTACACATCAAAAGCGCCACCTGCATTGAAATTTATCATGAACAACTCATTGGAAAAGGGGGAATATAAACTTCTAGAATTAGAAAACAGCTTTCAGTATTTGAATTCTTATTATCAATATTGCATATGAATGGCACCTTTCTGTCTTATTCTGTTTGGTTTTCATATGCCTAAAATGTCTAGTTATTTTTCTGCTACTTTTAATTAATTCATAGCAATGCAAACCCTCAGTTCTATTAGTTGTATGTGAATACACACACACAAACACACATAGTGCTGTAAGTCTCCAGGTGAGGACAATGATATGCCTCATTTCAGTCATTTATTTGGACTAGACTTCTGTTTTAGGAACTTAGATTTAGGAACTTAGATTTTAACAAATGAGAAGTACTCTCTGCAGCAGCAGAAAATGAGCCACTTTATTTACCCTGGGAGAATCATGAAGCTATTTGAGTATCCAGCTCTTTTCAATATATTTCAAAATATGTCTTAAAAGCATTATGTAATACAGATGTGTATATATATATATATATTATTTAATACATTCATGGTATTTAATAAGCTCTATCATTTTGAAATTCTTCTTTCTTCTTTTGAAGCATATGATCGTATTTCCAATGATCGATTGCTTGCTAGTCTTTTAAATAGTCCAGAGAATAGCATCCACTCTCACACTGAACACAGTAATCTGGTCTGCAAAGTCAATCATTTTATTTATCGCCCTCTATTCCAGGTTGACCTTCTTCCCTGTTCCTTTTTCCACCGGGCTGATTTCAATTTTGTTTCACAGCAGTATGAAACATTTACTAAAAGATGGAGGATAATTACTACAGAAAATGAAATGTCTCTGCTATACAGCTTGAGAAGTCTAGGTTGCCAAGTCTATAGGCAAAAGCTAGAAGGAAGACTAGAGGGGAAAAAAAAGTTATTGCTTGCATCATTTCACATTCTGGTTTGAGCAAGCGGCAGATAAGTTTTGTACCTTTTGATCCAGATTTAATGACTTTTGCAATGCCACTTTCTCAAAAACTTCTTTTTAGCTGCATATGTCATCTCTGCCTTCATTTCTTTTTCTCAGACAACCACATTTCCTTGTATTTCATACAATAGGTAAAGGGTATCTGAAATATCAGACTGATTGGATATCCAGCCTTTCAGAATATTAGGGTCAGGTATGTTGAAATATGCTAGGAACCATCACATTCAAGAAGACTGAGAATTATTTTTTTTTTTTTCAGATTTACCCTATACTTGTCTTCCTGCTATGATATCACCTAAGAAACAATAGCATCTACTTTTATATAGCTGAGGCTGCAGCAGTACAGAAAGTTCTTTCCCTAAAAAGCAAAGTAATGACCTTTCTACCATCCCAAAATTTATGTGGCTTTAATGCTTGTCTTCCTTTACTTTCTCAACCTTACAAATACATGAATTAGTTTATGAGCTCAAATGAGATTTTAAAGAGGACCATTAAGAAAGGTAGCATACTAGCATGAGGAAGGACTGTGGAAGAAAGGCAACAGGGAACAAGAATAGAAGATTGATGTGACTTTAACAATTAAGTTGATCTAGTCTGCAATAAAATACATGGCCATGCATTTACTGCTGAGTGTAATTAGACTGTCGAGCTAAGACTGTTAGTATTATTTTCCATATGCATTACCACAACACATTATGCCCTGCTTTACAATACGACTTACAGATGTCTGAAACTGTACTGCATTTTGCCACACATTACTTAAATCTAAATTCCTTTTTAAGCAGTATGGGAATACCTGATGTTGTTGTAATGTCTGGCTTGCATTACATTTATTCTTAAGGCAGTTCTTAAAACAGAGGAAAAACATTATAAAAATGGTGTCTCTTATAGTCAATGGCATGATTTATTTTTGCATCTTTTGCATTTATTACCTCACTGTAACTGTTATATTAGTAACCATATTATTAGCAAAAACTGAATTTTAACATATTTCCTGCTTAGAATATAATAATCTTACACAAATCTAGCCATGGATGTTTGTGGCTGCCATGGCTGTTTTACTCACTGGCTGCTCTCAGTAAAATAATGTTTTTCAGTCTGAAAAGGAAAGAAGCACATAGCAACACTTATGCTACAGTGTTAGTAAACTGTCCCTACATTTTTTATAATGGCAGAGGTAGCCCCCTCACAGGAAAATAACTTTCCTAAGGCAATACTATAATGAAACCAAATAATTTGACATCCTTTATTGAGAGGTGCTGTAAATTAGTTACACAAAAAATCTGTTTCAATTACAAATGCATGTTGTGACCAAAACTCCCATTTGAGCAAGTAGTCCTGATCAAGGGCTGGATTAATGCCTAATCATGTAGCAGAAACTGTAGTTCTAGGCATATAACAGTTATGTAGCTGGATGTGTAAGCAGCCAACATCACTTAATCAGCTGTAAAGTCATTATATTATTAAAAAAAAGGTTTGAATAAAATACTGCTTGTACAGTAGACCATTTGATAGAGAAAAGGCTATTAGTCCCAATGAAAGAGAACAAAAAAGAGCAGGTTGAGTGAGTTGAATTGACCTAGCAGACTGTATCTGACCTGCAGGTTACATTCAGGAAGAACTGTGACTGCATTAAATTCTTGAACTCTGGTTTCTTCATCATTCTTCTGCAAAAGCAGAAAATTTTCCTGCCACGGTTAGAGCTGTATACGTGAAAGTGTTTCACAGAACAGCTGGCTGATAGTGAGGTCCTGTTGAAAACTCAGTCACAAAATTCCATTTATTTAAACAAAGGCAGGTGCTTTTTAAAGTTTGTTTACTGAATTTATTGAAATTTTTAGAAAGGGAAGAGGTTCGTTTATACTGTGTAAAGTATTTAACTATTTTAAAACGTGGAAAATGTATTTGCTTTTGTTTTGCTGTGTTGTCTAGTTATTCCAGGAGTATATTAGTTTACCTCTCACTATTTATTTCAGTCTTGGATGAACTTTATAACTTTCTTAAGCTTTCAAGGCTAAAATCTTCTTCAACCATCTAACTTACTGTTATAGAAGAAAATGTGTGTTTCTGTATATATATGACCTTGTCTGACAAATCAACCCACTGTATATTGATAAAAAGAGCATGTATTAGACTGTTATGACTAGTAATAATTATTTCTGAATGCTTTTTGAAAAAGCTGTTCTCTGCATTCAATGGCACTTGCATAAACTGCTATTCTCTGAAGCAAGACACAAAACTAGTAGAATGTAATGTTACTGTAGTCGTAATTGAGAACTTCCAATCTTCTGCTAAAAAGTGTTGCATATTTCATGCTAGATTTGATAGGATTGATTTCAATTAGTGTTTTGTATCCAGCTTATCAGCAAATCTTAGCTTCAAGAGCACTTACTAGGATTTAAGACTGCTGCACTTAAATAAGTGTTTTGGATAGAGCAAATGACAGTATAAGAAACAAGAAAAGCATAAAGCTATAAATATGAAAACAAGTATATATAGGCTACACACACCTTGTCTTTTACTTAATGACCAGAGTAGCTGAATAAGTGGTGGTGGGGATATGTGTACAGGTGTGCATATGAACAGATAGGAATATTGCTCTTCACTGTTACAGGCCAGCAAAGAAAAGTATATGTAAGGATGTAAAATAAAATTAAATATAACCCTGATTCTGTTTACAATATTCTTAAAATAGGCTAGGAAGCCAGAAACATCAAGTTTGAAAATCTGCAGGAAAAAAATCTAAACACACTTTTCTTTTTTTTTTCTTTTTATTTTATTTTTTCTGTGCCATTCTGTCTCTCTGTTAATTAAAGGACCAAAAGGCAGACAATTTTCATGATGTTACTTATTAATATTTAGATGCAGTGATCCCCAGAAACTAATTCTTGAAAAAACCAAACTCATCAAACAAAGCTTTTACCGTACCAGTCACACAGAAAAAAAAAAAAAAATTATAAGATTCTATTTGATGAGATTATTTTTAATGTACACTGATTTTTCACATTGTAAAACAAAAATTATATTGCACACAAGTGATGCTTCTATAATTATATATATTTTTTAAAATATCAGTTAATTTCTAACTGCAAAATGAAATGTGGAAAAAACACCTTTGTGTTTTTTTGTGTTTGTTACAAACAACATGTATAATACCAAGTGTCAATAAGTACAAAAAAGTGTGTACTATAAAGAAGTGATTATAAATAGCAAAACCAAAGGGAAAATAAACCCATGGCTTCTAATTAGTTTTATTATTTTGCTCTTTAAATGTTGCTTACAGCCTTTAACTGTTCTTGTATCAAATCAAGCTTATGAATTCTAAGAAATTGTTGGTAAATATAATTGTCGTCAGCTGTAAACACTAAAGTAGCCTTGAGGATACATTGTTATCAGTTAGTACTCTAACATGCTAAATAAAATATTTGTATAATATTACATTAGATTTATATCTGTTTATCTACAGCATAATATGTTCATTGGCTTCTAATGAGAAAAATATAGTGAGAAGCCAAAACTTTCATATGTAATAGGTAAAATAGGTGGTAGGTGTAGTATCCTGTCATTAAAGAGGGCAGCTGCAACAGCCACTGATCTTCTCATGTCTAAAGGTGTTCTTCCAATGTCAGTTGCTCTCCATGCTGCTGTGGTACTCTAATGACTGTACATTGTCACAGCCCAAAATTGCAGTCCAACTAACAGCCGCAAAAACATTAGGCCATTCTCTTAGTATACAGAAAAAAGAACAAATACAACTGAGCCCTGTCCTACAAGAAATAATGAGCATTTTCACGGTCTATTCATTTTTAAATGGTAATGGTTATTTGGACTTATGTAATTTTTTTCTTTTCTTTTTCTTTCTTCACGCAGCTGTTCCACGCACAAGTGATACACAGTGTAGCTCAGTTCCAGAGCCTAGGTATGGAAGGAGAATTGGATCTGAGTTTTCAGCAGGCTCTGTGGTTCGATTCGAGTGTAGTCCTGGCTACCTACTACAAGGCTCAAAAGCTATCCGATGTCAGTCTGTACCTAATGCCTTAGCTCAGTGGAATGACACAGTACCAAGCTGTGTAGGTAAGCAACTACATTGAAGTCATCTGTTCTGTCACACGTGTCTCTGAATCAGAATTCAGGAACTGTTTCAGAAAATAGGATTTAACACATACATTCACTCTTCTGTGATTAATATCAGTCATGCCCAATTTAAAAGAGCAGTTTTCCATATCAGGACGTAATTGAGTACCAGCTGGCTGGTAGGCAGTATAGTGTTTCATATAATGACTTAGATTATACAAACAAGTGTGATGCACATTTTCTTGAACATTCATTATTTTCATGACTCATCTACAGTTTGAAATATAGGACAGAATTTAATTCTTCAGAAGTGTCTTTACCTATTCTATTATGCAGTAATTGTTGCGTATTTCTATCACATATGGAATGATGATTTCTTTTTTCAAGTAGAAGCATAGTGCACATTGAATAATGGTAGTATTTTACTCTGTCTGTCAGTGGGCCTTCAGTGAGATAATGGTTAGCCCTTAAACTTTTGTTGGTAAATGTTGAAAGTTTTTTTTCTCTTCCTCCTTGGATTTATATACAAAAGTCATTGGTATTCATAGGAATTTACTCTGTAACTAATTAAAGTTTTCTAAAAATAAATATAGGCGTCCTATTTTCTATGTGTTCTGGGTTTTGTTGTTTAGTTTAGTTCTGTTTTCTTAAACCTTAAAGAAGCAATTTCAGATACAGTAAAAATATTTAATGTACCACACTGCTTTGCCAGATAGATCCAATATTGGAACTATATTACACAGTGAGTAAATTCACATGATTTCTGTCAATCATGAATATGTTTAATGTTCTGTCTTTACAGTTTGTTGTTACTCTCAGGTAAAACATGATTAGGCTGTACTGCTAGGCTGGTCTAGGCTGCACACACTTAAAATGAAATTCACTTCTGAATTATTTATTCATGCAGATTGTATCTTATGCTTGATAGACAGCATTGCTTTCCAAGTTCAGATTGTTGCTTCACATCTATGTATTTTTGCTATAAAAGAAAACTATTATAATTAGCTTAGTAAAATTTTTATTACTTTTTCCTGTTCTCTGAAGTGGTTTAGGTTTTGTAATAATTCACAATAACATTTTCTTTCAGTGCCATGCAGTGGGAATTTTACTGAGCGCAGAGGTACTATTCTTTCACCAGGTTACCCTGAACCTTATGGTAACAGCTTGAATTGTGTGTGGAAAATCATAGTGACTGAGGGATCAGGTATTCAGGCAAGTCTATATTCTGTCAAAAATGGAATATTTAGTACTTTCTGACTCTGTTTAAAAAGTAATTGTTTATTACTCTACAAGTTTCTGAAAATAGCAATCATTTTTTTGAGGTATTTGAAATATTTGTGCTTTGCTTTTCCTCAGTATTTTTCTTTGGTTAATTTTATTCTGTTACTTTATTTTTACATGGGGGTATAAATGAGAAATGGTGAACAAGCAGCTTTCTCTTCTAGCTGTGTATAATATTGAAAACAGGTCCTGATCCTTCAATCTGGTATGCAAATGCCATCCCTTTTATCTGCAAGGATAACACTGATTCTCTTGAGAGGTCTGCAACTGTCTTACCTGCTCATTTATACTTTGAGTAATTATTTATAATTGTGGAACATATGTGCAAAATCCTACTTGCTTACCTAGTGTTATATTTTCTAAAAGTTAAAACAACTTATAAAGTAAATCATAATGTTTTATTTACATATTTTTCACTCAAGTGTTTTGTTTGGATCTGCTCATATTTTCTTTGGAGTATGTTCTCTTTTGATTTTGTTATTTCTAGAACATTTAAAAATATGTATGACTAGTTGGTTTGAAAAGTTCTGTGTTTTACAGATCCAGGTCATCAGCTTTGCCACTGAACATAATTGGGACTCTCTTGAAATATATGATGGTGGAGATATGACAGCACCACGTCTTGGGAGCTTTTCAGGTGAGGCTATGCCACAATTTAAACATACAGTTCTATATATAGGTGTGTGAGAGGACATGTCTTTGCTCACATATAGACAAGGAGTATAATTGTATTGCATTGTTTGCGGTTTTCATTATGAAACATTCCCATTTTGGTGAGATTTTAGGTACTGTAAACATGTCAGTATTCAAATTCAAAGAGATTTTCAGAAGAAAATACGATACTAAAATGTTTAGCTTTGATTAGTGGGATTTCGGTGATAATACTTGCAAAAAAATTTCTCTCTTTTACCTTACCTACCTCTCCATAGAGAAGATATAGTGATATAAATTGGTACTGACATTCAAGAAACTTCCTTTGATAGCTTTGACTTAGTTTATCCTTGTTAGCCTCCCTTTCTCAGGAAAAAGGTGAAGCATTCAATATTCGTCCAAACTCACTAGACCTCGGAAAACAAAACAAATTACTACAATTGGGATATAACAGACCTTGTTATTTGTTGTTCCACGTTTACATTGGAGGTATATAGTTTTACTCCTTTTTAATAAGGTATTTTTTTTTTAGCAAAAGAGCATGTTTTATAAACCAAACCAAGAGAAAGAGATATCTCACACAAGATCAAATCACAAATAGCATCTCAGATGCGTGGTGAGGGGTCTAGAGAACAAGCCATATGAGGAGAGGCTGAGGGAACTGGGAATGTTTAGCTTATAAATGAGGAGGCCGAGGGGAGACCTTGTTACCCTTTACATCTACCTGAAAGGAGGTTGTAGAGACATGGATGTTGGCCTCTTCTCCCAGGTGAGTAACGGCAGGACCAGAGGAAATGGTCTGAAACTGCAGCAGGAGAAGTTTAGATTAGTTATTAGGAAGAATTACTTTACTGATAGAGTGGTCAGCCTGCCCAGGGAGGTGACTGAGTCACTGTCTCTGGAGGTATTTAAAAAATGTGTAGATATGACACTTCAGGGCATGCTCTAGTGGCCAAGATTGTAGGGGGGGGGGGGTNGGTTTGTTTGGGAGGTGGGGGGGTTGTTGTTGGGGTTTTTTTTTTGTGTGTGTGTGTGATTGGAATCCATGATCTCAGAGGTCCTTTCCAACTATCAAGATTCTGTGTGTGACCTCTATCGCAAGCCTGATCTGATTTTGTGTAGCTAACTAATTTTGTGGAATTTTGCCTCTCTGGTGTCTTTACAAACTTTAAAGTATAGACAAATATTGGATTATGTAAGAAAATGAATGATCAATGGAAACAATCCCATGTTATTTGTTTACATATTGAACTAAATAATTTGCAGTTGCACCTCAAAATTTACATATTAAAATTTCTTGTTGTTTAGCCCTAATAGTCATCTCAGCCCCACCAAGCTGCTTGTTCGCCTCCACACAGTGGGACTGGGGAAAAAATCGGAAGGGTAAAAGTGAGACAATGTATGTTTTGAAATATAATGAGTAAAGCAGAAGCTCCATATGGAAGCAAAGAAAAGCAAGGAGTAAATTCACTACTTCTTCAAATGGCTTCAGTTGCCCCAGGGGAGGTTCAGATTGGATATCAGGAAAAAATTTTACACTGAAAAGGTTATTAAGCTTTGGAATGGGCTGCCCAGGAAAATAGTAGAGGCACAATCCCTGGAGGTATTTAATCCCTGGAGGGTTGACATAGTGTTCAATGACATGGTTTAGTGATGGGTTGTTGGTTTTTATCAGAGTTAGGTTGATGGTTGGACTAGATGATGTCATAGGTCCCTTCCAATCTAGACAATTCTAAGATTCTATGATTGTATGACTGGGACAGGCTGAGGTTGGGCTGGGATGTTTGCCTCATGGGTGACCCTGTCTCAGTGGGGAGGTGGCCAGACAGGGCCAGGCTGCAGGAAGATGGGGAGCGACTCTGCTGTGGTATCGCTGGGGCGGGGGCTGACATGGAGTCTGGGACTGTGGGCAGGGTTGGGGACAGGCCTTAGGAGCTGTCTGCTATCACAGTCTTGGCCCTTATATATTATCTTGTCTTTTTTGGGTTAATCCTATGAGTCATTCTTATCAGTGAATGGTAGAAAAATCATGCCTTTTTTCTTCTTTTTATGCTATAGTAATGTTTGTGATGTGAAGATGATGTTTAGGAGAAAGTGATAGGACCTTCATAAGCAAAGTATAGCAAAAATCCTGAGACAGAGAAGTACCTTAGGCTGCTGTCTTCCAAGTGGCAGAATATATTGGGTTTTGTACAGCCTCTTGAAAACGAACTGCTGTGGAAAGGACTTGTGTGGTACTGCCAAGAGGGATTCTTGTGGCATGCGATGGACTAGTGAACTAGTCGATTTCCCATGCCTAATATTAACAGGTGATGCGTTTTGGTGGAAAAACTGATTCTTTTTAAGACCAAGTGTTCCAGATGACACTAGAGGGTGTTGAGAGACATTCAGATTAACTGGAAAACTACAAATTATTTTGCCCTTAGTATTACTGGTTCATCAATGTAGTGCTTGTGTCTCATGAGGAAATAAAATTGACATTGGCTTTAAAAGGCAACCATCAAAATAATTAGTCTTTTACAAATTTTGCTGTACCATTTACAGAAAATATATGTATACATATGTATATATATATATGTAGCAGAGTTTTTGATTAATAAATTAAACTTAGTTGCCATCCCAAATGCTTGAATGAAACAGGCTCATTAATGAGAAAGTGAGTTAATTCTTTGCATAGTATTACTAACCAATTTAATGATGAGTAGATGTGTTTCCAAATTTACATAATAAATTTACATCTGCAATATTTTAATATAATTAAGGGACTGTATACAGAAATAGATTCTTAATTCTCTCAGTTGGGAAGGTCACTGTTTTTACAGACAGGATAGATTTTACTTGCAATATTCAAAAATAAAAAAAAAATTAAAAAGAAAAAGAAAAAAAAAGCCATAACTGGAATTGATTTTTCTCCTGCAGAGGAACTATACTTCATTTTCCACTTGGAAAAGCAATTTAAGTTCCCTGTTTTTCAGTAGCCATCCTGATTTCAAAATGGAGATGAATTTATTTTAAAATATGATCTTAAATTAAAAAAAAAAAAGTTTAATTAAATGATAATTAGGTTACATGCATGGTAAGTTTACAAAGTATCTGATCTATGCTTGTCCTTAACAGCTGTAGACTCCTATTTTCTACTTCCTCAATCCAGTATGTCCTTCCAAGAATACTTTTCTCTTCTAGAGCCTGCATTGACTCTAAGACTACAAAATTGTCAACTGAATTTAGATAGTCTGTTCTTATATCTCAGTTATAGCAGTTCTTACATGAAACATGTCCATTAAACCAAAAAAGTAAAAAGACTTAGAAAACGTGGCTGTCAGGCCTCCCGTGATCATCTTAATACACAAATAGGAACAAGAAAGTGGAAACAAGCCAGGAAAGCAGCAGTATTTTAGAATTGCTAGTTTGGGACTGGTGCTTTACTCAAGTGTGGTATATTCAAACTGAAAATAAATTAGATTAAATAGTTATAGCTCCATCTAAAACTTGAAATGCAGCTAACATCAGACATTCTTCTACATATGTACATATGTACATATGTACTTTTGCACACGAACGGTGTTAAATTTTCCCAAATCTCTCCAAGACCTTACAAACAGAAATGCTGGAAGAACAATTTTCTTCAATGAAGAGTATAATCATTCTGAGTCAGCACCCTCATTCTTAGAGAACAGACACCTTAAACACCCTTAAATGTATTCGAGACTCTGTATGGAGTGTGAAAAGTCCTCCATCCAGGATGATGTTTCACTGTTTTCTCTATTCTGTATTGTGCGATGTGAATGCTCTGTGTTGTCTCTGAATTTCCATATTTGGAGCTTCCATGTCAGACAGTAAAACCTTCCTTAAAAGCCAATTTGGCATCTTTTAGCTCCCCAACATGTATATCAAGATGATGCTTAATACAGATCTAGATTTAACAGTATTTGCCAGTTTCTAGTTTAGACTGTAGGCTTATAAAGATAATTCTTTCCAGCATTTCTTTTTAAGCCTGATTTTAAAGCATACCTAGGCTGCTCACAGTTACTATAGAAACAGCAAATGCCCCACAGGAAATGAAAACTTTTCTTATGCAACCGTCATTGAAGTTCATTAGCTACTTGATGCTGTCTTTGAGGATAATCACAGAAAATGTAATTTTTAGCCTCAGTGGATGCTGCAGCTTTAGACTGTAGAGTGTGAGTTCCATAGTGGTGGTAATAAAGAAAACATGTCAGAATTAGAAATGCTACTGGCAAAGAATGTGTCCAGGCTTGTTGGTAAGGTTGTTGTAGAGTGTACACTAAAGGTAGTGGCACACGTCTTTTACTATTATTTGAATTAGGTAAAGCTAGTATATATATATATATTTTTTTTTTATTTAATATCCAATCCAAACCTCCCTTGGTGCAACTTGAGGCGGTTTTCTCTTGTCCTATGNTTTTTTTTAATGTGTGCACCTACTTCTCCATGTCCTGTCATACCCTCAGAATTAGGATAAGAGGTTGAAATATTATTGTGGAAAGAAAGTGTGGAGTGGACAGAGAAGAAAAAATCTGGACTGCTTTGTTCTGTACAGTACATTTTTTATACATGGGGAAAGAAGTCAAATTTCAGTTGAACTTGTTCTCATAATTGAATCCTTTACTTAGGTGATTGTTTTCTTTTTACTCCTCTTTTTTTTTTTTTCTCTCCAAGTCAATAAAGTTTCATTTGAATATGAGGTGATCATATTTGGTTGTACTTTCATAGCCTCTTAGTATCATTACTTGTAACCAAAATTTTCTTGAAGCATCAGGAGAAAGCAAGGCAGAACATAGCAGAATGTTTGAGATTTTTATGCACATAGTAAGAAGAAAATGAACTTATCTGATTCAACTGGTTATGTCTTTTCAATATAAAGCTATGATATGTCAGCATGCTACAGTTTATTCCATACCTTTTTTTTTTCCAGGTACAACTGTGCCAGCTCTGTTGAATAGCACTTCCAATCAGCTTTACCTGCATTTTCACTCTGACATTAGTGTAGCAGCAGCTGGTTTTCACCTGGAATACAAAAGTAAGACTGCTTGCATTTTGAAACTTTCTCAGGAAAAATTGTATTTATATTGTTCTGTTTCTTTTTGGTTTTACTTTTGTCGGAGTTTTTTGGGGGAGGGGGGAGTTATGTTTTTTTGTTTGGTTGGTTTTTTACTTGGCACGAACCAGATATAATGGTATGTCTTAAACTGAAATTTTAAATAAAGTGTAATTTGAAATTGCTGAAAACCAGTTTTCAAAAATTAGTAGCATATAACAAAACTATCTGGTGATTCAGAACAACATTTTTAAAGCATGGGGTTTAATTTTGTTGTGGCTTCTTTTTCAAGTTATTTCAGCTTAGTTATAACATTTAGGTAACAAAACAAAAAAAAGTAATATTTAGTTTCACTGCTTGGAAATAGACAAAACCAGAACAGTTAACACTTTTTTTTTCCTATTTATGTGTGCATGTACATGCTGTTCTTTCCTTTCTTTCAAATTCTTTTCCTTTACCAATTTACAGTAATTGCAAAAAAGAATGCCATTATAATCCCAGAGCTACTAGAAAACACTATAGTTACTTTCACAAATAACTGGTGTTATGAGCAGAATAACCTAAGAAGTTAAATAGAAAATTTTGTTATATACCAACATTTTACATTTTGTGAGCATTTTGGTTCTAAAATACAAGTTTGGTGTTAATAATCCATCAATAGATTATTTTACATAATCATATTTTGTTCAAACATGCATGTTTTTATTATTAGCTCTCTCAAACACTATAAAAACTATAGTAATTCCAGCACGTGTGCTTTTAGCTGCTAAGATTATCCTAGTCTTTAGAAAAATAACATCATGATGAGTTAGCAGTCTAATGAAAGCTTTGATGAAGGCCACAAAGTAAATCCTCTTTAATTTCTGAATATGAACATGCTCTATTTTCTTAAAAAGGGCATTCAAGAATTTTTTCTTGAAAATGGAGTTCATTTTTGTGTATTTTATATCTAAAATATAAATACGTTCAGAATTTTGAAAGACTAGATTTTCAGCTCATAACAAATATTTTAAACTAAATATAATCCACAAGATAGTCTTATGTTTTAATTTAGTTTCTTGTTTCTTTCAAACATTAATATACAATCATGTTGCAGTTTTTTTGGAATACAATAATTCTAATTAGTGATGTAGAATAAGAACATGACTACTACTTCTGCAGGATTTTTTTTAGATTCGACTATTTTGACAATGTTGGGTTTTTTGTTGTTGTTGTGTTTGTGGGTTTTTTTTCCCTCCTCCCTGGCTGATCAGTCTTTCTTCCCCCTTAAGCCTTTCCCCTTAACCTGCACTGAAAGTGTAATTCCATGTGAAGTGGAAATTTATTCTAGAAAGTTGCTGCACAATGAACATTTTGAAATTCGGTTTTTATCTTTTGCTGTATTAGTTTTATTATCCCTGTGACTACTGAAAAAATGTGTTCTGTTAAGAAGTGAAAAGTGTTTGGGAGCATGCAAGGTCACTTGGATTTATGCTTTTGTTTGTCTCCTAATTGCCAGTCCCACAACTGTGCTCTGTTACAGCATCTATTGACTTCAGCGCTTCCAATATTTCAATGCCAGGGTTTTTCAGAAGTGCAACTCAGTACAGGTCAAGGTAGCAACATTCAGCATTCAGAGCTTAGTTAACTATTCTGTTGATAGTCTGACAGAAAAGACTAATTTCCTTTCTTAAGTGGCTATATGGTCTCTGCAGGGCTACCCAGAGTACAGTACATGTGTGCCTCTGAATACCGAAACTAAACAAATACCCACAGGAAAACTTTACTGTTTTATATTGAGCAGTTACCTTTTTAGATCAAGAAAGAAACATAGAAGGAAACACTTTTCTTGCAACAAGATGCAAATATTGCTAGTGTTGGATTATGAATTCTGAAGCCTGTAATCTTCTGGTCACTTATTGGTTGAAGCAGCATTGAAAATATAAACATCTTTGGTTCAGAAGTCAATCTAAAATTTGGAATAAAAATGTCCTTTTGTTGAGGGGTTGTCTTACTAAAGGAAACACAAAAATCTTCGATGTCTAGGAAAAGAAATTCAACATAAACTACTGTGTTAGAACATGGGGTACTTTTGATAAAGCAAAGGATAAGGGGGCTAGATTCACAGTCTTTCTAACTAAAAAGCTTTGCAGCCGTAACGTTCAGCTATAATATAGCAGGCCTCAGTTCAATTCTTTCATCTTCTTGCAGAAATTTGAAGGTCTGAGTAGTCATAGTGGAGGTCCTTAATATCTACTTTTAAGGCTGTTCTGCTTAAGAAGACCAACTAAGAAGCTGTAGCAGGTTTTGTATCGGCATTCTTATTACCAAGAAAAAGGGTTAATCAATGAAATTCAGCTTGTATTTAAACATTTTGTAAAAATTCATAGAGCAGTAAAATCAGATGTATAAAGAACACATTGGTATTGTGAGGCCAGAGACCTGTGTTTAATGTGTTCATTTAGGGGAGAGAGCTGGACTTGGATGTACGTATAATGTATTGGTCATGATACTTAAGCACGTACATGGTTTTCAGTTCTTGTTCAAATACACGTTTTAAAAGTTTAAGGACTGGAATTGTAGAAGAGAGCTGAGGAGTTTGTCTCCTTTGCTGAAATTCATTGTGTACTTTCATGATATGGGTATTCCTTTGAGTAGCAATATGGTTTCAAATCATTGCAGGTAATAAAGTCCCTCTGTCTTACTTTTTATAAGTTGTCAGTAGCTGCTTTGCAGAATCAAAACCAATGGATTCTAGACCCTGCAGTAAGAATGGCCTACTGCCACATTTGTTCATCCTGTTCTTTATTGTAGCTCCTTTAATTGGCCACAACAAAAGGAAATCCAGTGACTTATGGAAAAAGAAATAAATTCAAAGATGAATGACAGATATAACATCCCTTTCATTTCCTGATCAGAAAGCAAGCTGGGGGGATGTACTAGATAAGAAAAAGGAAGAGAGGATGCAAAACTGCTGGGAAATACCGTGAATGAGTAAGAACTAGTATCAGTACAGATTAATTTAAAAAAAAAAACCAAACCACAACATAATTATGCCAGTTTATATGAGCTGAAAAACTGTCCATTGTTTTTTTAAAAATTAAATAAAAAGAAACAATAATAAAAAATGACAATAATATAGTCCTGCTAGCAAGCCAAAATTAATATGTATTTATCTATTTTTAAAATAGATAAGGCACAGCTCTTCAGCCACATAGATGCAGAGGATTGGTTATTTCATGGTGTTTTACCCATGAATAGGCAGAAAGTTCATAGAGAACAAAACTAAAAAAATAATAATTTAGCTAGTCCTCAGAGAACTAATATTGTTGGTCACACATTTTTTCATTTTCAACTAGATAATTTTATTGTTCTTTAAAGTATTTTGCTACAGAAATTTGTTGGGTATTCTGTGACCCTGATTAAAGTTTAATAGTATTTATTTCATAGCTATGCTTATTTTAGTACTTGAGTTGTGCTTCTGTAAATCCAAATGTACTTCTTTACTGTTTCTTCTCATTCATGGAAGAGGAATGGCTTTGTCTATTTAATTTGTTTTCCTGAACAATCAATATCTGTCAGTCAAAAAAACCTCTGAATTTTTATTGTTATTTTGAATTTTCATTGTATTTCAGGGAAATCCACAACAGTCAAAACTTAGTTCTATTTTCCAGGACAATAAACCAAAATATCAAACTTCATAATTACTGTCATCATGGTATAAAATCTTAGAATTCGTTTCTCCTGCTACATGTACATTAGTAGGAGTATTTAGCACTTAGCATTAATTGAAATTATGTGAATGCATCAGATACTCTATCCTTTAATATGATTTTAGATATAAGTAATTTGGAAAGAGAAAAAGCTATCTGTCTTTGAAATTGAGAAAGCTGTATCACTTTTCACAAGGCATGAATTTTGCAATTTTGCAAATCCTCTTTTAATTTTGTAACCAGGCTTAGTGCTTAATCCTAAAACATCTCAAGAAAAATATTTAAATAAGTGTTTTAAATATATAAGCTTTATTTTAAAACTTTTTTGAGGATGAATAGGAAATATTACATGAACAGGAAGTACAGTTAAAGCTTCTGTGTATTAATTCTTCATTAATTAACAAGAATCATAAATTATTAGAACTAAAGCCTTTCCTATGCAAGTGCCCAGCAGTTAAGAGGGTGTTAGTCTTGGAACAGTGGCAGAAGGGACAAAGTGGACCTAATAGGATTTCATCTAGCCTTATTTTCTGCATGTATTTTACATTAGAGTAGTTGGTAAAACTGCTCTAAAATGGCTCCGGAATCCTGAAGAGCTCTAATGTCATTACACAAAAAGTCTTCAGAGTAGCAGTAGGAAATGATGGATGACTTAGGAATACTCCCTTCATCCCAGAAGGAATTCCAAGGAGAAAGGAGCGACAGAGACACAAGAGACACAAGACACAAGAGTGTCCTTAAATTGTTATTAAATTATTAATCCAGAATAGAAATTATTTCTTTAGAATTAAAATTGTACATGACCTGAGTACTTTAGAATCGTAGAATGGTTTGAATTGGAACGGTCCTTAAAGATCATTGAGTTCCAACCATCCTGCTAGGGGTCGGAACAACTCCCACTAGACCAGGTTGCTCGAAGCCCCATCCAGCCTGGCCTTGAACACCTCCAGGAATGCGGCATCCACAACTTGTCTGGATAGCCTGTTCTAGTGTCTCACTAACCTCACAGAAAAGAATTTCTTTCTAGTATGTAATCTAAATCTTCTCTCTCTCAATTTAAAACCATTACCCCTCATCTTGTCACTACATTTCCTGATGAAGAGTCCCATCCCCATCTTCAGGTACTGGCAGGCTGTTATAAGATGTTATAAGAGGTCCCTGGAGCCTTTTCTTCTCCAGGTTGAACAGCCCCAACTCTCTCAGCCTGTCTCCGAAGAAGAGGTGCTCCAACTCTCTAATCATCATCAAGGCCCTCCTGTGTGCTTGCTTCAACAGATACATGCCCCTCTTATGTTAGGGTCACAGAGCTGGATGCAGCACTCCAGATGGGATCTCACAGGAGCAGGGGGGCAGAATCGCCTCCCTTGACCTGCTGGCCACACTTCTTTTGATGCAGCCCAGAATGTGGTTGAGAATTTCTACTAAAAAATATATTTTCACCAGTGTAAATGTTATAAACATGCCTAATTTTATATCAGTATTTTAGGGAAAACAGCTTTATTTCAGTAAAATATATTTTGCTATTTTTTGGTCACATGTCTTATATTCCACACTGTATATTGCTATTTTAAAGTAACTTTACAGAACTTCATAAACTTCATAAAAGCTTCAGCCACTGATTACAGCTTGTTTTAACCCTAAATATTTCAAGACAATGTAACTAAGTGAATAGGTATTGACTTCTTGAAATTGTCTTCCTTTTGGAAGAGTCTTTCTCTTGCCCTCTCCTTTTGCTGGTTCTTTCTATGCATGTCTTTGTTTTCATGGGAAGGCCCAGGGAATCTGTTCCCTGGACAGATTCCTGCACTCTAGTTCACCTGTAACCTAGGCAATACACACGTTCCCCTTTTGGCCTGCAAAATCACACAGTTCTTCCAGTGATTAATATAATGTTGTCATTTACTTTAGGATGTTTTTGTGTCATGCATCAAGATTGTAGATAAGAGTTGCTTGTCCAGACTGAGTGGTCATACTCAATTATTATGCTACAGTCAAACTGGTGATTTGGATGGGGTTTTTTTCCCTTTGTTTCTTTGTGGGTTTTGGGGGTGGAAGGGGCGGTGGTTTTGTTTGTTTGCTTGTTCGTGGGGTTTTTGTTTGTTGTTTTTTTTTTTAAAGTCAGGTATATAAACTCACTCAAATTAGAAGAAATAATTGGCCAGTGCCTTAGAAAAAATTTATTCTGGTCATAATGTAACTATAAAGATTGCTGAGAGACACACTGTAGCATTGTTTCTTGTTATTTCAGAAGGGTTTTAGGTGTCAGAAGGGTTTTAGGTGTCAAACTGGTTGCTGTAATCTATGATGAGAAATAAAGCATTAAAATATTCAATAAAACATGTAGAATAAACAGGAATTAATCACTTGGACTAATCCTTCATATGCATCTATTTTTGTCCTCCAAACTGGGGTAGAATAAATAACAAAATTATTTTCACAGCCACCAGTAAGTCCAATCAAAATGTGCTTTGTTGCAATTCTAATATGTACAAAAGTAGAAAGAATAAATATTCCTGTTATTTGATTTAATTCCTTTTAATCTTAATGAACAAAGCAAACAACTATCCAAATAGTATGGTTTAGAAATGTGCCTGTTTAATTCAATTGCATTTGTGAACACTAATGTTTCAAGCTTGGTCATACAATCTCATTTATTAATTCAGTAGTAGTTTCAATATTTTCTTTAATATACTATTATTATTTTTTTTTAAGTCTGGAAAGGATTTTTGCTCATACAACATGCTGTTGAACCTCTCAGCTGAAGATGGTTTGTTTTAGTAAGAACTGAATGTATGATGGACGTAAACATGTAGGTTTATGCCAAAAATGTCTATCAAGCATATGCGTGAATATATCCAAATGTAGTGATCAGAATTAAAATATTTCAGTAAAAATCTCGTTTTATGCAATCGATACTTTAATAGTGTCATCTAGCCTTATTACCTTGAATTAGGACATATGGCAAAATTCAGTATCATTCTTTTTGTAGTCTTTTGTTTTACAGTTATACCAAGATAATGTAATATGTATGAGAACATAAGCTTACTTTTAATTAATCTCCTTTACTGAAGCTTCTCTGTTGAATGTTTTCAAGTGCTAAAGGTTCTCAGGAGCTGAAATATTGGATTCATTGATAAGAGGACTAGAGAGCAATGTCTATGTTTTGTAGTACTTCTCTATCATAGAGATCTCTCACAGATTCAAAGAAAAATCAGGCTAGCAAAGAAGAAAACTCCTTCTAAATAGCATATTGTGTTAGTAGGTCCAGATCAAAATTTTTCATGCAATTAAATCTTTAATGTGGCTCTTCAGTACAGCAAGTTTTTCTTTTTCCCTGTATTAAAGCAGGTGTAAATCATAAATGTGCCATTTTTAATTTAGCGGATCCTGATCCTGCCAGTATATCTATACAACTTCTTAGCTGCTAACAGGAATCTGACCCCTCTTGCAATGTTCATAGAGATAAATGCATTCTCTAGGCTGATGTCTGAAACATGCAGTTTTGGAAAGGACAGCTTTGGCTTTGATATACACCATCATCAAAATGGAAAGAACAATTCACTCTATCTTGATGTTTGTAATATAATAAAGAACAATAAGTTTCAGTTAGCCACATAGGGGAAGGGGGGAGGAATTACAAAAAAAAAAAGAAAGCCTGTTGACTTTTGGTCAAGCTGTCAAGAAATTCTTGTGTTGTTCGGTTTGCAGTTTTCTGAAATGGACACTAATGGGCATTCACATTGTCAGATATGCCAGCAAAGATTTTCTTTCTGCCAGCAGTGGCAGTGATGTTTGGACAGAATTTGAGGTAATTGTAGGGATGTATATAATTATGGAAGTGAGGCATGTTTGTCTTATGCCACAGTGGAGCCAAGAAAGTATTTAGCAGGCAGTAAGTGGAATAAGGTCAGGGAAAGGGTTATCATTCTTGACATTGATGTGTTCTCGCTTGTACTGCATAGCAGAAGCTGAGCTCCGAAGAGCATGCACTAAGCAATCCTTGTCCTTTTTTGATTGCTTGGACTTGACATTTAACATGTTTTCCCTTTATTACTGACTGTTCACATACAATCTAGTTTAATGTATTTCAGAGTCCCAGAATATTTAAGTTCTCTAGTTTGTCCTCAAATACCAGAATTTGTTTGCTTTCTCTCAAGCATTCTTTAGGTCTTTGGACCAGTTCTAACTAAACTAGTTGTCTAAATACACTAGTCTACTATTATACAATAACTGGAATGATCATAGAATCATAGAATGGTTCAAGATGGAAGTGACCTTAAAGATCATTGAGGTCCAAACTCCCTGACGTGGGCAGGGACACCTCCCACTAGACCAGGTTGCTCAAAGCCCTATCCAGTCTGGCCTTGAACACTTCCAGGGGTGGGGCATCCACAACTTCTCTGGGCAGTCTGTTCCAGTGCCTCACCATCCTCACAGGAAATAATTTATTCCTAATATCCAATCTAAATCTCCCCTCTTCTAGTTTAAAACCATTACCCCTTGTCATATCATGATGCCTCCTGACAAGGAGTTCCTCTCCAGCTCTCCTGTAGGCTCCCTTCAGATACTGGAAGGCTGCTAATAAGGTCTCCTTGGAGCCGTCCCGTCTCCAGGCTGAACAGCCCTGGCTCCATCAGCCTGTCCTCATAGGAGAGGTGCTCCATCCCTCTAATTATCTTCGTGGCCCTCACCTGGAACCATTCCAACAGTACTATGTCCTTTCTCTGTTGAGGACTCCAGAGCTGGACATTGGGGGTCCAATGAGTGCAGAGTAGATGGGCAGAATCACCTCCCGTAACCTGCTGGTCACGCTTCTTTTGATGCAGCCCAGGATGCGATTGGCTTTCTGAGCCGCCAGCGTGCACTACTGGCTCATGTTGAGTTTCTCATTCATAAACACTCCCAAGTCCTTCAACTTCAGCGTGAGGATTCTCATTATTTGACTCTGTTTCCAACTTTTTCTTGCTTTGAGGGAGATAGTATTGCTTCTTAATGTTAAGTATATCAAATAAAGTCAATTCTGAGTGCGTTTCACCTAGTCTTTGGTGAAATTTTGCTACAATATTCTGTATTATAGATTATATCAGATTAAAGTGATAGTATAGATAAAGTATTATACAAAGTGTAAGATGCTATCATAAACTGTTTTTACCAGGTCATTAAAATCTGTTAAGGATAAAATATGTGTTGTAATACTGTCTAACAGTTACCAAGAAAACACCTTTGAAGACTTTCTTTTGATCATGTCTATTTAAATTCTGTATGCTATTTACCTTGTGATAGAGAGAACTATATTACAAGCACATTGTTAGTATTGCTATGCCGTCACAGTTATAAAACTTTCTGTGACTTAGAAAAATCTGTACAAAAAACTTTATTCATACAGATCTAAGACTTCAGGCCTGGAACTCTCAATACATGGTAATGCTGAGTTCAACAAAAATACAGATTTCCTGAAGACAGAAAGGAAACCTCCAGTTTATATTCAACAGAATTCAGCAAATATATTGCTATCTGTAAGCAATTTAGTCACAATGTCTTTATTAGGTGCTTACATATTTAATAACTGTGAGTTTGGAGCAGATCTATTTAAATTGTATTTTCCATTCAAGAGTGTGAAGGATAAGGAAGTGTGGAAGTAAGGCTTGGTTCACTTAAGTTTTGTCTGGATTCTCAAATTAGTAAACAATAGTCTATATACTGTCATTTGAATTATTGAAATAAAGAAGATGTTACCCTTCACTTAATAATGGAGCAAATGGACAGTTTGTGTGAATGCAGATCACAGCTATTTAGTACCTATTGTCAGAGAAATTTTCCAGGCATTTATGGTATTGAGGAATACAGAATGGTTGACCAGAAGAATGATAGTACAAAACTGCAACAAAACCAAGACCATTGAAGTTAATGATGGTATCCTCATGCTTGTTTGGAATCTTACAGTTCACAGACCACACATGAAGTCCCTCATGGCCACATGAAATCAGCGGAACATCAGTTGAAAGTTGATGATATTGGTAGAACACCAAAATTTGTAAATTCTGTGGTAGAAATTGCTGAAAATCTTTAAATGTTTAGGTGTTTTCCTAAGTTATGCATTCCAGTACACAAAGGGACTACTTCAGGTATATTCTGTGGCTTGCAACTATTAAATAATTCTTTATGAGCTAATTAGGAAATATTTAGTTTAATAGGAAATATTTAGTTTAATAACTCTTACGTCAGTTGTTATGAAGACTGCACTTCATGCCTTGATAGCTGTCACTCAGCATGGCTGAGATATTATGACTTTGCATTCCTGAGAAAGATGAAATGTACAGAACATCAAAAGAATGTACAGGATTATGGAACATATTTCCAGGAAAGAAAAGAGTAATTGTTACTCTTTACAATTTAATTATTGAATAATTCCTACTTTGTTAGGAAAATATATTTACTTCAACTAAGCCTTGAGCTGCAAAAAACCTAACTGGAAATGAATGAAGTGGAAAACCCAAAATTTCTATGTATGTAGTTAAGATTTTTAAAGCATATACTTTTGAGTGATGAAAAATAGGTAAATAACAACAGACTGCAAAATGTCAGGAATCAAAGTAAAGCCAAATATGATGTAATTTCTGTACTAAACACAAAGTTGCACTTATTGTCACCAAAGGAGTTATAAGATGGTGAGAGTTGGAGCATTTAGTCAGTTATTTTTATATTTGAATGAACTGAAACACTGTTGCAAAAGTGTATGACCAAGAAAAGGTGTTCCAAAGATCAGTTTTCATAGGGTCACAGAAAAGGTAGAACGGTAAAATTTAAAAGGGATCTTATATTACAAATGTTTCGGCAGACATAACAGGTTCAGGATATCAGGTAGGAACTAATGCTACATGGTATGTTCTAAATCTAACCTTAGAATAATGTTGCAAAATATACAAACAACTCAGCTAAAAGTCAAGGACACCCAGTCCTTGGGGAAGTTACTTTGGGTGATGTCTCAACCCAAAGGGAGGGATTCTGGACACAGATTCACCAAAGAGAACCACACAAAGAAGGTCTCCGGCAGGTACCCTGTTTTATAGCTTGATTGGACCTGAACTATGATTATCTATTGCTTGTTGTCATAGCTTTCATTGGAGGAGGTGTCTCCAGGGTGGGCTCATTGGCTGAGGTGGTCTCTAGGGCTCAGGTATCTGTGGTGTGTGGCTGGCAATTGTTTGCATACGTGACCAGCAGCTCATGAGCTTCCCAAGAAAGGAGCCATTATGCCCATATACCATGTCATTAGACCTGCAGGGAGGGGGTGTGGTGTGTGTGCTCCTGCCACACCCACAGTAACACATTCAGTATTATTATTGCCTGATTTTTACAGAATTTTGTGCTAATAAATGCTAAAGATCTGTTCTCACACCTTGTGAAAATAATTTTCATTTTGTTCTGGGTTCTACAAATCATATCTTAAAATATATCAGTTACATATTTATGTTCAGTAGTAACTTTCTCTATTTCATTATTAAGATTATACATTTAAAATTATTTTTTACTTCAAAGAAAGGTAATTTTATAAGGGGAATGACATTCTGTCATCAGACCATATACTGACAAGCTAATTCTGCTGGTACTTCTGCAAAGAAAATCTTAAAAGCACAGAATTATTGAATCCAATCAGGAGTTTCTCAACAGTTGTGTTCATTTAGAGCATTTCAGCTTAGATAGCAGAGCTGAAAATCTAATTTTCAGTTGTACTGAGTAAGAAACTCCTTAGACAAGTAGTCAATGAAAAAAAAAAAAGTGATATGCACTTGGTAAAAAGCAGAAGGTAACACTTCAGGTTGCAAAATTTAAGTGAAAACATTTGAGAAATTACTATTCATGCATAGTCTATGGAAAGCTAGGTTTGCTAACACCTGGCTTAAAAATTGTTAAGAACAGACCGTCCTGTCACACCTATGCAAAGACTCAGATTTGAGTTCAGACTACTAAATTTTAGATGTCTTCACTTCTTTATAGTCAATGGAGTTGTCTAAATATAAGGAACACCCTTGGCTTTTAGCTGCTCTTCCCAAAGGCTCTACCAACTAGCCTCCATAGGTCTGCTCATCTGTCGTTGAAAGAAGAGAATAAAGTGTGCATAAAGTATGTTTCCTCTTTCTCACTCCATTTCCTTCCATAAGAAAGGAAAAGAAAAAGGAAAAAAAAGAAAAAGGAAAAAAATAAACAAACAAAAAAACACACCCAAAAACAAAAAAGACCAAAAAGAGGACTGGTTTTGGAATTAGCATACTTGTTGTAGACAATAAAATGGCATAGTATATGATAGCAACATGCCATCGTAATCAGTACAGTCATGGTACATAATCTTTGTGTTTCAGTCATACCTTTTGTATTCTGCAAGGCAGTTTTTTCTTTTAAATGAAATTTCAGTTTAATGTTGAAATAATTTTTTAATTGATGTCCTTTTTAAAAAACCCAATGCTGTGGAGTTTGTTAGAGCAGACAATATCAATAAAGATGTCCACTTATCTGTCTTTTTTCAATCTTTGTTTTTACCTTCCTCAGCTGTAGGCCTTGCTGCCTGTCCAGAACCAGTAATTCCTAGCAACGGGATCAAATCAGGAGATAGATATATGGTGAATGATGTTTTGTCATTTCAGTGTGAGCCAGGATATACATTACAGGTATTTCTTTCTTTCTTTCTTTTTACTTCAAATTATGCACTGTGGAATAATTGCAACAAAATGGCAATAGTCCCATCCAAAATCTATTTTAATGAAGAGTGTTTGGTGTGTCCATAAAGGTGATTTAAGTAGAGCCTAAATGGGTAGTCCCTCATTATAAAGCCATGAATGTGCTCATCAGCATGTCTGCACATCCACAGCATGCTCACGTTATAAAGCATGTCTGGCCCTCAGTGAACCCGGGCTGGCAAATCTTGCCTTAATAAACATATCACTGAGCGGTAAAACCCATCAAAATGGACAAGGAAATAACATGGTTAAAATTTTTTCTCTAGAAAATTATTTTACTTCCAAACTTTATTTTTTCTGTTTCATCTTTCTTTTGTAGTATCCTTTGTAGGCAGCAGTGATATCAATAAGAAAATGAGAGATTTTATATTTTTATTCGATTTTTCCCTTCAAAAGGACTGTCTGTCTTTAAAGCCTGACTCCCAAATAGACTCTGATTTCCATTTGAAGACTACTAATGAAACATTAACCTTTTTCTATTTCAAAGTATTGTTAAACTAAGTATATAATGAAATGCCATATTCTACAGATAAACCTATATTGCTATAGCAAAGACAAAGATATGGCAACTCAAATTTGATCTTCAGTGTTACTAATTTGTTTGAAGTGGAGTGCTGTCATGCTTTTGTCCTCGAAGAAGTATTGTAGTTCAGTAACTATCACAAGCCAGAGACTATTCCTGATGGGCAGTTTGCATCATGATGGGTTTGTTTTGGGGGTGAATTCAGAAGAAAAAAGGTAAGGAGGTACATACAGAAAAGAATGTGCATTTGGCCTCAAGAGTAGAAAACAAGCCCAAGCACTTCCATTAGTAAAGATCTAGCTTGATCTCAAGTGTTTCCTTTGGCCATGCAATAGCGTCTAATCCAATTTATTCCATCTAAAAGCCAGCTATCTAATCTCAATCAGCTGCTTAGGCTCTCATTTTGACAGTAGAAATAAACAGCCGCACACCTCCAAGGGCTGAAGGTTTTGTGTTAGGACAGTCACCTTACTCTGAAAGTATTGGTTTTCTTCACTGATTAGGATATCAAAAGGTTATAAGAGGGGTACCTAACTTTAAACTGCTTAGGTTTGGTGTGGTGACTCCAACTTGTATTGCCCATATTACATGCTCTTTCAACTTTTTCAACTATGAAACATCTGAATTTTGTATATGAAAAGAGGGGATGATTCCGTTTTTATGACATGGATTAGAAACAGATAAACCCTCAAGATACAGCATCATTGAATTTTCTGTCCGTACTTAAAATAGTACTGCTGAAATACTGAGGTGGAGTGATAGCAGAAGAATATGAATACGTCAGAAGTAGTTGGAATGAGTACAGGAAACCTTTTGAAGTTACACATTGTTAACCCTCACTTGGTGCTTTGGAACTATTTTTACTTAGGAAAAAATCAGAAATGTGAGTTCATAAATAGAGTATTAGTCTAAAACAATTAGATATTTGTGAAGATTTGCACAAAGGAAATTGATCTGTGTTAATGCTAAACGTTAATACATTTTGTATATCACTATCACAGAACTACATGTCTTTGGTCTGTATGCAGGTCTTTTCTGTGTTTCTTGAATATAACTAATTGCACTTTTGTTTTTATTCTTACAGGGATTCCGTAATGAAACACTTTCTTAAAATTTCATAGCATATTGTTCCTTAACTGTACTTTCTACCTCTGTTTCCATACATATACATTTAATCCTAACTGTGGAATCTTAAGTATATGAAAACTAGTTTAATGGTCTTGTCTAAAGTATAGAACAAAATATCTTCTACATCTAAATTCAGCAGAAAAGAGTTGAATCTTTTAAAAATGGTAATGAGCATTTCTATGCTGTATAAACTCTGCTGTAAGAAATTGCATAGGCATGTATGTATACACGTTGCTCAGACAGGATAAATAAAAATGGCTCCAAATTAAAAATAAATAATAATGAAAATAAGGTTCTATGAGGCACAGTATATACGCTATTCAACAAGTATAGATCAGCATAACTTTGCAGATCCTTTTTGTCCCCTTCACTCTAGCTGTGAATTTACCCTCAGTCTTTAGAAAATATATTCACAGCTAGCTATAACAATCAGGTGCGGATTAGTTTATAATTGAGACTTACTAGAAAAGTCATAGAACTCAAACTGCTACCTGGAGATGCATAAGAAAGGTAATTGCTAGCTGTAGGATTAAGTGCCTCCCCCCAGGAGGGTACTTTAAAAGACTGAAATCAGAATGTGCTCTTATTGGGTAGAGGCTTGAAGCCAGAGGAATAATTTCATTTTATTTTTCAAAAGATCTTTTATAGGCTGTTTTACTTTTTTCCTGACTGTGGTAGTTAAATTATGGCTTCCCCCCAACTCACATGAGAAATGCAATCATAGAAGACCAGCAAGAGAGAATAAAATAAATCAGGGAATATTGCATTAAGTAAATTATTCAAAACCTCATCCATTTTGCAAGTAAATAAGATGAAACAATAAGTGTATGCACAAGTGCATGGACATTTTTTCCTTTAAAATAAAAAGGTCAATGTTTTTTAAAAAAGTATTTTCTTGAATTGTTAATTCTTAATATTTTTATAAGGAAAAATCTTATTTAATTTTTCATCATTTTAATGAAAACTTTTTTTTTTCCCTTCCAAGACATTTTTTGGAAATGCTTCAGTTTGTCTTTAAGAAGCTAATTGTCTGTATATACTTAACTAGATGATTAATTAATGTAGTTTTATTCCATACAATTGTATATGAGCTTTATTGAAGGTAGTATAGAGAGTTTCCTTTTTGCAAACATGGAAGTAATTTCATCAAATGGATTTTTCTGTACTGTAGTTTACTTATTCTGCTTATTTTTTATGAGCATTTGATTGTTATGGACATACAATAGTTAAGTAAGTCTTCATATTATGTTGAAGAAATACGCTGCCTTACTAATACTGGATTCTTAATAGATGATAAAAATAAACAAGACATGACTTGCCTGGGTTTTTATATCTAAATGATTAAAACAGGAACTAAACCTTGCTCTCAATCCCATGTTTCAATCTTTGTATCAGACTCACAGAATTGTCAGAGTTGGAAGGGACCTCTAGAAATCAACTAGTCCAAATCCAGATCATCTAGTCCACTCCTGCCACTTTATTCAGCTGTCACATTCCAACACCAGGATGCATACACAATATGAGATCCTCAGAGGACAGAATTAACCCAAAAAGCCTTCTGTTTGCACTACTGTTAAATTTCAAGCTTGAATTGTTACAAGTGCAAGCAGAATTGGAATAACTTTGCAGTTGGCCTTAGGCATCCACCCTGAAGTATTTGGAAATAGGCTTTGCAGATTACAGCCATGTCATTTTTCACTTCCAGCTACCACATGATTCTGCTTGGCTCTTGAGAGGTTTCTTAGAAATAAACAGAATAAATTGTACGTGACATCTAAATAAAGAGACACTCGTACTTTTATAGCTGCCTGCCAAGATGTTGCATGTATGCAGTGGGTCATGTTGTGAAGCCATGTGAGAGTTCAAGGCCTGCTGGTTATTGTGGATGACTGTCTTGGCATGGTCCATATCTATACCATCTGTAGCAAGCAGATGTGGAATGTCCTCTCTGTACTATTCACTCAGAGCAATGGTTGATTCACTCCAGATTGCAGCCTGCAAATGAACTAGTATGCTTACACAGTGAATGAGGATCCTGGAATTGAAATGCAGAGCAAACCACTTTGACCATACGAATGCATACAGTCAGCTGCTTCTGTCATGTAGCTAGTCTTATATTTAGTAAAAAAGTGTGAAGAAATTTGCAAGATATCAAAGCAAGAGTGTTTTAGAATCTTTATCCAGTAGAAAAATAAGAACAGAAAACCTGAAATATTTGAAAATACAGTTTAAGAAATTTGTAGAAATCATTATAATGCAGTTGGTTGATATAAGAAAAGACACAGATAAGATGATTTAGGAGGTCCTCAGTATCTCTGCCTTCCTGGAAAGAGCCATCATGAGTATCTGTAATCTAATATTTTGCCCTTTCCAAACAGGGCCGTTCTCATATTTCTTGTATGCCAGGAACAGTTCGACGCTGGAACTATCCATCTCCTCTCTGCATTGGTATGGATACTTACTTGTCTTCAGTGTATTCTGAACATCAGTCAGAAGAAACTTCTGGCCCTGTCATGCGTATTGTTCCTTCACTTAATTCTGTTTCATTCAAAACTTTTCTGAGTTTCCATTTGTGTCTATGAAATATGGAGGAAAAATCAATAAAATTTTCTTAATATATAGTACAGATTCTATTTAAAAAAATGTCATGATACTGGGAAAATTAGGAAACACAGATGTTCACTGTTGTGTGTCTTCTTCTGAATACTGTGCTTTGAATTTCTTCAGAAGGGGGAGGAAGGTAACACATTTCATTTGCAGCATGCTCACCTTGGAGAACCTCCTCATGAAGGTTGCAGGTTATGCAGGGAACGTAGAAGACTTCTCAAAGAAACAGAAGCTCAGTCTGCAGTGGATAGCAACAATGAATCTGAGCCTTTAGGGGTGGTGAAATGAAAAAGTTTTAGCATGCAGAAAAGGCTGGCTCTTTTCACCTGAGAACGCTGTAAAACAATGCTGGGTTAAAAAGTAAAGCTAAAAACAATTTCCCTTTTAAGCACACAGAGACCTTGCCCAGCAGATCTGAGTTTTCCCTTTGTAGATAACAGTCTTGTTCTAATGTAATGTTTCTTGACTAAACAAAGTTTAAGAGTGTCAAGATTCTGTTGTCTTTTGGTATGATTATTTAAAGAAAAAGCAGGAATGAAGGGGAGAGAAGCACAGCTCCATCATAACATTCTGTCACTTCAGCTTTGAAATACATTCTTCAGGAAATGCTTTTAACTTTAATATTCAGACAGCAAAAACTTCCTTTTGGCTTCACATCTAAGAGGAATTTAAAATATGGGGGTGGTATCTAGCAATATTCACATGTAATGGTTTTAAAGAGTCAAGTATGGCCTATATATTATTTTGTATTGTCAATTTCTACAGAAGCACTCACTTCCGATAAGTATGAAAGCACTGCTATTCCTTCAGATCAATTTTAGAAATGGAAAATTTATTCAGGAAGGTGTATTTTGGGGTTTGGGTGCTTTTTTTTTTTTCTTGCTAATCATATATTTCACCTTGTATGTTAAATATAGTTCCTATTTGCAAACAATGTGCTCATTGATTTATATTTTTTTTCCTTTAGTTCATGGACTTTTTCTGTCCTGGAAGCTAAAATATCCCCAAGAAAAAAACTAAACCTTTAAAACATGATACCCCTCCCAACTCTTAAATACCCTTAAATGTTGATTTTTCTAGAAAGGCAAACAATAATCGTTCTTTTCTCTAAAGAATGTAGTTAACATTGCAGGGAGTTAGAGATATTTGATCAGCCTGAGACTGATATCTCAGCTTTCTAATGGAGCTTTTCCTATTTTCACCCAATTCCTTGTGTGGTCTAACCAGTAATTTGTTTTCGTTTTTTCAGTTCAATTATCACAATGCACAGTACCACAATTCTGTTGGCATATTATACATCACTGTAACAACTGTCATGAAGACTCATAGGCTTTAAAGTAATGATTCTGCAAATAACAAATACAGTTTAGCTTTATGTCATCCTAAGTGATGCAAATGTCTTTTCAGTCTCCAAACGCATATGCTAAAAAAAATCATGCCGATAGTAACCAAAGAATATTTCCGTTATGCAACTGGTCTTTCTTCCTGAATTGAGGAAAGACCTGCTGTGGGGTTTTGGTTTTGTTTGTTTTTAAACTTAAGTGTGGTTTTACTTATATTAACTAGTAGCTATGCAACTGCATCATAGATCAGTGTCATAATTCAGTTTAATTCCAAATTTGTTCCTCTGAATATGAAGCCTATTTCAACACAGCACTAGACATTTTTTAACTGTAATTGGCAAGCTGAGACAATAGGCTACCAAGGCTCTATGAGCAGCTACACACTTGCAGTAAAATCACAGAGAACATATTGCATAAGCTAAACATTTTGCTCTAACTTGATTTTTCTTTTTTTTTCTCCTTCATGAGGAATGTTTTGACTGAGATAAATTTGACTGCTTGAGGATCATGGGGATAAATGGAAAATCCATTTTGTAATTGATTATTTGCCAAATATTTCAAAATAATATCATTACAAGATGCAGTGACTATCTTTTTATTTTTAATAGCTAAATGCGGTGGAACACTGACAAACATGGGTGGTGTGATCCTGAGCCCAGGTTTTCCTGGAAATTACCCTAGTAACTTAGACTGTACGTGGAAAATTTTATTGCCAATTGGATATGGTAAGTAAACTTAGATTTGAAGAGCAATTATTTGTAATCACCAGATTTATATATGTGTAAGAATATTCTGATTTCCACTATGAAATAGGTTTTATCCAGTGAATGTATTGTGAACATTTTACATCATTTTTTGCTATATTTTGACTTGAAAATGATTGACACTTCAAAACTGTAGCTTTGTTATAGTAATTTATTATTTGTAAAAATCAGCCTATGTCAGAAACTGATTTCAGAGTAAATGAAATCCACTGCATGATGGAATAGATAATGTGACTTCTAAACTAAGTAGTGGTCTTACGTTCGGAATGCTTTCATTGACCCCTAAATTACTTCTTCACTGTACTTCATATGTTCTATGAAAATGGACAAGACCTCATTTTTTAACACTATGAATTTGGCTAAAAACATTCTAAAACTATATTACAAATACTACTAAACTGTTGCCAACTCAGAAACTTTGGTTTTCTTTAAACCTATTGTCATATGGAAAATTGCTTCACAAATAAATAATAATGAGGCAGAAAAGGTAATCATGGATTACCAAGGGATCTATAAGTGCATGTATGAAGCACAATCCTCTATCATTATCAAAAATGAAAGAGGAATAAATTTTCTTGCTGTGACATATTATGCCCCATTCTGTGAATTCTTTGCTAGTGTTCAAATAAAATTAAGTTTAAAAGCTTATTATTAAATTCACTATACCATCTCTGGAAATTAATTTATCTTCTGTGCTTTCCATTGCATTCACAAGAGAGATTTTTGTAGTAAGGTATACAATTTATATAGAGCATAATACATTGAGTTGATTTGTAGCAATACTGTGCTACTATTTAGAATAGTGCCCCTGGTAAAACTGATTAATCATAATTATGGATAGCATTAGTAGCCTTAGATATCTTTATAGCCTTAGAATAACCATAAACAGAACATCCTTGGCTTATTTTGGAATTCTAAAGCTACATTTGCAGAAAATACAAATGATAAGCAACTGTTCTGGAGCAATGCCATCCTAATTAGGCTACTTTAATACTGTCTTCTTAAAACAGTTCATATTTGTCAGAGTTCTCTTTTTCTTTTAACTTTTCCATGTGGACAATGTTTAATGGATTAATTATGTAAGAGTGTCTTGTATCCTATTATTGTCCTTCTCACTTCTCAGAAACTTTCTAGTACTTGTAATCCTATAAATAGATCAAATTACGATTTTGTTTGACAAGAGGCTTAGCATGTATAAGATGGGTGTACCATTGGTGTATCATTACTTTCAGAAACACCAGGAGAGGACATTTTTTGTCATAAAGTTGCTACAGCAATCTTTTTCACAAATTTTCTGTCAGATAATCCACAGATAATATCTTTATACCAGGTTTAAACATTGTGACTGATTTGATGTTTAATGGGGAGCTTCCATTGCAAATTTGTGGATATTATTTTAGTATTTTTCTATTTTTTATAAATAGAATAATTTTTTTATTTACTAAGAGCTGTTTGTCTCCGTTCATTCCGTTGTATTAAAAGTAAATATATGAAATTACTGAAACAGAAAGCTTCAAGATTTATTTTTTTATTAATTATTTTAATGTGGTACTGATTGAATGAGAATTTAGCACTGTGAAAGAAAGAAACAAACATGTAACAGTTGATTCATATTCCACTGAAATAATTAAACTCACAATGACTTCATCTCTTTGTAAATATTTCTTTTTTTCCATCTATTTATTCAAATTTTGTAACTAAATGAAGCCCATGATATTATTGACTTCATGCAAGCACATGAGTGTGCTTAAACAAAGTCCAACAATAAAATTGGGAGAGCTAAATGTGTCCCAAAGTACAGTGCTTTCTTTATTACGTGAAGATATACTGATCATGTAAAAGATGATATTACTAAAATCCTAAGATTTTAAACAGATGGGAAGTACATCTTTTCAAGTGAGTTGCCGTGATTTTGAAATGATTCCAGGTAGCTGTTAATTGATTAACATTTATAAAAAAAGATTAGCTCAGCTTGGAATTCTCATTATTTAGAGTCTGTTCAAGTGAGAGAGGATATCCTGTTGAGACTGGAGCAGAAGTAGTATGATTATAGTTTGACCAGATAATGATTTATTTTCTGTAGCAGTTTTATTCTTTAGAATTTTATGTAACAAATGATTTAGTGTACAAAACTTTTCTTTTGACATACAAAATTGACGATTGTAACTTGTATAAACTTAGCGTTAAGGCCTGAGTGACTTAGTAATTCATGTAGTTGAAATTAACATCTTTGAAAAAAAATTTAGAAAAATAACATGTATATTTGTGTTTAAATTGTAGCTATTTTAGGTATTTTAAATTTTTAAAAGCTAATGATAAATCTAGTTTCACTTTTAAAATACAAACATTTTTTAGACTGAATATTGACAAATATTAACATAAATTCCATCTCACTAATTAAATAAGAATAATTCAGTTTTAAAGGTATTCTGTGGCTCATCAGAGACTATTTCAGAAGATCAGGCAACTATTATTTAAATACCTAAACACTGATTTTGACTACATGTATATGACCAATTGAATTAACTGCTTGTTACTTCCGCAACTTAAATGGCTGTTCAGTTCTTTAGAATTTCCATGCTGCTGTCATCTTGTCTTTAGTGGGAATCACTGCATGATGATATTGAAGACAAGATGTCTCTGAGCTGCTTGGTGTCCTACCTCATCTTAAATCCCAAGAGCATTTTAAAATTACTGACTTTATTCAAGTCAGACTAACTGTATCAGACAGCATACAAAAGATGGCTGATATTGAGACTTTGATATGTTTTGTATATGTCTCCAATTGATAACATCAGAATAAGTTTTCTTAGCAGCTGGGATGCTTGTTTTTATATCTCCCACTCTGCATAGGTGAGAGAAGGTACTAGACCTAAATAATACATGTTCTTAAAAGTGCTCTGTAACAATCAGTTTATGTGGTAGCTTATTTAGTTTCTCCTGTAGAAAAAAAAAAAAAAATCCATTTTATACAAATTATTAGATACCAAATGACAAAGAAGTAAAGAAAGAAGTCATAAAGTAAGAAGGAGTGAATGACTTACCCTAGTGATTAATCTATAAGGTACTTTCCTGGAATTAACAATATGTCTCTGCTGCTATTTAAGAATATCATAGAGAATTAAAGTATTGAATATTTCATATTGCTTTTTGTCCCATTCACTAATTCTGTTTTATTCCATTCCAGCTAGCTCTTCATAGTCTATCAGAGTAAGGTTAGACCTAAACAGTGCGGTTGCAAGTTACTTGGTACTACTGGGCTTTCAAACGAGGAGTTTGTTCCCCATCCCTCTTTTGATATTATATATACACATAATTTGAGAAGCCCGAATTCCAAGTCCATAGTCCAACATGAAATAGTGCCAGAACTTAAAAACAGATCTTTCCATGAGATTATGCTTATACGTCCAACTGTTCAGCATTTTGGGAGTCATCTCTATCCCTTTGATTTTGTGAGAAAGGCCTTGTTCAACTGCCTGGCTTCTGGAGAGAGTTTGTGGTAAATGATCCTGAGTGAGTACCTGTCACCAGTCTGCAGTTCAGTGCATTTTATAGTTCTGTATATAGACAGTTAGAATGGCTCTGAAGACACTCTAGCCCAAGCTTGAAGGAAGAGGAGACATATATAGGAGACCTGGGTTAGGAAAAACAAGGTAGACTAGACAGGTGGTAGGTGAACTTCTACCTCTGAAAGGTCACTTTTAGTAACTTTTACTGGGTGGTGATCTGATCTGGAGCCTCCATGAGAGACCTGGCTCAGCTACAGTAATGCTCTTTTGTCAAAGTCTTAACCATGACATGACACAGCAAAAAATCAGAAACTCCAATTCCTGCAATACTTACCAGCTATTTTCTTAATGTAAGCATCTCATTTTGAATGGTAACTAAAATGTAACTTTAGTGCCTATAAAAATTATGACATCTTTTATTGTATTTGCATTCTGTATCATTAAACACCATGAGTTATAAAAACTCTTTTTAATTTTTCTTTCTTTCTTGATTCTTCAGGTGCACACATTCAGTTTCTGAATTTCTCCACTGAAGCAAATCATGATTTCCTTGAAATTCAGAATGGGCCTTATCACACCAGCTCTATGATTGGGCAGTTTAGTGGAATGGAACTCCCATCACCCTTGCTAAGTACTACTCATGAAACGCTTGTCCATTTTTACAGTGATCACTCAGAAAATAGGCAAGGATTTAAGTTGACATACCAAGGTAAGTAGGAAATAGCTCAATGAACTTCATGTGAAAATTAATAGGAAATGAAGATGTTATCTACACATATTCTGTGTTTTGAAATACGTATATTCAGTATTTGAATGTGAATTTTTTGTTGCCTTTTACTGTTGGATTTTTTCTTTTTCTTCTTTTTTTTTTTGGTGGTTCCCCCCTTCACTTTCCCCCCCATTAGTAACAATAAAATATTATTACTATTTATGTATTTCTGAAATATTAAAATAGTCTTACTGAAAACTGTTAAGCCCTGTTGCAGCATCTGAAGAGTTTAACAAAATGGCTGGTTGAATTCTCATCTAACTGCAGGGGGGAGGTTCATGCTCTTAATTTAGATAACTTGGTTAGGTTTTCATATATATGTACATAAGCCTATTGAGCACTTCCAGTCTATTTTCTGGCAGGGCAGAGTGCAAAACAGAGATGGCCTTAATGCTTTGCAAGCACTGTTCAGCAAAAGCTAGAACATTTGTATGTTATCTGTATGGTTTTGGTCATAATATAAAACGCAGCACCATATGAGCTGATGTGAACTAACAGTGTTGTAGCCAAGCCCATTATGGTATTTATTTGCATACAGACATATACACAGTTATATCATATCTACAGAGTCAATGTACAGACTGATGTACATTGTACAATTGACAATGTACAGAGAAAAATCTTCCAGGCAATGCACCTGAATTTGGCTAATGTTCATAAAACATGGCTGCAAAGAAGGGATATCTCTGTTGCCTGTGGAGTCTTCTTCTGTCACATAGTCTTAGAAGTAGGTAATACACTCAGAATATCACTCCCACCTAATGTGATTTTTATTCTGAGAAGTCAAGGGCAATTGTGATTGGACAAATGATTCATTTTAGAATTTTCTGGAAGGACAGAAAATTTTCAAATTGCAGAAATGTCAAATAAATAAAATACAAAGCCATAATGGTATGTTTTATGTATATTCTCTGGTGCTCTTTGTCCTGGTCCCAATCAGTGTGTTTTTCCTTACTGTAACAAGACTTTCCTTAATGGTACTAAGTCTATAGGCTCAACTACATGTGATTAACTCCTGATTAATAGCATTTTCTGTCATTAAATTAATAGTTAAGTCTTAAGGTTTTTTGTAGACTGGAGCCAATGTTCCAGCTTGCTCAGCAAGGTTTTCTTTTCCCTTTCAAGGAAAGGATACATTGATATTTTAACAATCTATGACAGTTTCAGCAGGGGGACAAGGAGACAGATTCAATTTGCTTTTTAATTGTCATAATACTTAGTTTTTTGTATCTTTAACTCTTGTGTATCTGGATCAGAATATATTTATTGTAGATGGAATTCTGTGGTTTTGTCAAGGACAGTAATGTTTGTAGATGTTTAAGGAAATGATATTCCAGATCAAAATAAAAGATGGAATAGATTTGAAAAAAAAAAATATATATTTTGATTGGTTCATGACATAATGCAGTTGACATACTTTTATGTCAAACTCCTTCAATCATTGGTTAGTGCTTGGGTCTGTTTTCACTTACAGCCCAGTACCTAAACTCAATTGGTACTGCAAGACTACTATGACATCAAATGTGATTCAAATTACTTTTCATCAATTTAATTTTTTCTTTAAAGTAGCAAGAATTTCTTCATCTCCAGAGTCACAATATTTTGATAAAACTGAGGATACAGTTCTGTATTTCAATCTAGTGATACTGACAATGTACACTCACAACCCAGAAAGCCAACCACATCCTGGGGTCCATCAAAAGATGTGTGGTCAGAAGGATGATGGAGGTGGTTTTGCCCCTCTGCTCCACTCTGGTGAGACCCCACCTGTAGTACTGCATCCAGCTCTGGGGCCCTCAGCCCAGGGAAGACATCAACCTGCTGGAGCAGGTCCAAAGGAGGGCCACAAAGATTATTAGAGAGCTAGAGCACCTTTCCTGTGAGGACCAGCTGAGAGAGTTAGAGTTGTTCAGCCTGGAGAAGAGAAGGCTCCAGTGACACCTTATTACAACCTTTTAGTACTTAAAAAGGGTTTATAAGAAAGATGGGGACAAATTTTAAGCAGGGCCTGTTGTGATAGGACAAGGGATAATGGTTTTAAACTAAAAGAAGGCAGATTTTTTTTTTGTGGTAAGGGTGGTGAACCACTGGCACAGGTTGCCCAGAGAGCTGGTAGATGCCCCATTCCTGGCAACATTCTGGATAAGGTTAAACAGGGCTTTGAGCAACCTGATCTGGTTTTAGATGTCCCTGCTCATTGCATGGGAGGTTGGACTAGATGACCTTTAAAAGTCCCTTCCAACCCAAACTATTCTATGATTTCATGATTTTATGATGCAGTGGTTTTCTACACTTAGCCTCTCTCAGGCAAATTTCCTGTAATTTATTCCATATATTTAAGCAATATCTGCTTATCGCCACAGACAGAAAGACTCTGTAATCTGTGCTATAGTTCACAGAACTACAACTGTGGGAAAATGTATTGCTATAATTTGTCTTTTTATTTATTTTATTAATTTAGCTGGTATTGTTTGTTTCCCATTAGAATTTAGCAGTAGGAAACTGAGCCCAGGGAATCATTCACATGGTATTCAAGTGTAGCTGAGAAGAGTGCATGTGTATTCAAAATTTAAGGTGACTGCCATAACCCATGGTCTAAAAATCAAGTGAAATATAGGGGTCTATTGAAGTTAACAGTTGTGTCAATTATTTCAGTCAAACCACAACTTCACTTTTGTTCTTTTTGCCTGTTACAGGCACAATTATTTTATATATCCATGGTAAACTGCTGAAAGACTCTTTTATAATCTATGTCCAGTCTAGAGTTGCCTTCAATATGGTAGCTTTCATAATTCAGAAATTGACTATATTAATACATGAAGCTTATTCTCTATTTTTAAAAGATTGGTGAATTAAGCTCACAATTCCACTTCTGTTCTTCCCTTCCCCACTGTGTCCAGTAGGATTATTTTGTCTGGCCTGAACTAAATAGGAATATGATGAAGAGGACACTGTAGAAAATAAATTGATATTGTTTAGTTCACTCTAACTCTCTTTTTAAATTAATTTGCTTTTTAAATAAATTGCTTGCTTTCTGCTTCTCCATTCGCAACTTGTCAGCTGACAACAAGTGTTATCATGACTTACTCATTGATGGTGTAAATTTTTTTCTTATTTAAATAGAGGGAAAACAATGCACCTAAAAGCTAAACAATTTATTACAAAATATTGAAAACTAATTAGATGGGCCTTATAATAAAATATATTTAACTGGTTAAAATTGTCTAGCAGCATTCTCAGAATAAAACCACCAAAAATAAGTATTTTTCATAGAAATTCAAAAATTTGTAGTAGTATTTTGCAAATGTTTATAGCAAGAGACAAGAAAAAAGTTCTGGAAAAGTTTCTGGAAGAACAATTTCTCAAACATAGTAATAATTTGATAAGCATTTTCTTACTGTAGCAATTAGTGTATTAGTTATAATAGCAGATAGAAAATTCAGAAGCAAGAAAGATATGCAGTTAAATTACCTGATATTTGAGTCATTCTAATTTCAAATAAAAGGTGCAAGTGTTTATTACCTTGTTTCTCAAAATCTGTAGTTATAGATGCATTTGATTTTCCAAGTACATGTACATTAATCCTGTTGGGTTTTTTTTTCCCCATGAGTGTGAAAGAAAACAACTTTTCCAGTAAAGGGAACTTAAACAGTTCATTTTTATTTTATAGTCCCTACTTATAAATAGCCTCTGGAGTGACTCATTCCTGAATACCTCTGTGAGGAAGCACAGTATTTTATTCTATAAATAATAATAATAAAAAAAAATGTTTAAAAACTTAAAAAGAAACAAAACCAAAAAACAACATAATCCACTCATATAAAGATGCTGGGGAAAAAAGATTGGATTATTTGACAAGGTACTTATTATTTACTGATTTTTTTTTCTAATGTGGAAAGTTGCTAACACTGTCATGTTTGATTTTTAAGTAACTAGGATCTAGCTACTTAGATCTACTAGCTAAATTCACTCTACAGAGTCTCTGATTGACATATGTTCCCTCTTCCATCTTCTGTTTTTCTGCATTCTACAAATTTTGGACTTCTGTTCTTTAAAAATGAAATATCTTGGGTGTGTTTATTTTTCTTCAGATAGCACAAATTCTTTTTCTTTGCCCCTGAGATCTCAGATTGTGCCAGCCATTTCTGTTGTTAACATTTCTCCTTTGGTAATTTTTTCTAAGATTATCTTATTTTATAGCTTCATATTATTGAGCATAAGTAACTTTCTCAGCACCATTTAGAACATGTAGAAAAATTGTTCTTTAAATTCAAGATTTAATAACACAGGCAAAAACTTCTGGAAGTCTTCTATTTCAGTGTATTCACTGTTCCTCTGATGTCCTCTGGCAGAAAATGCCAGTGATGTCCAATTGAGCAATTTTAACTGCTTCATACAAGGTATACGTTGCTTTTGATAGCTGTTTTTTTTTCTTTCCAAACCCACACTTATTGCCCTTGATATTTAGTTATCTTCCAGATTGTCTCTGGATTTTCCTACTTCTTTTGATATTATACTTCTGGATTTCTCTCTCTTCCTCTTAGTTGGTCTGCAATCACTGAAACTGGACTTGAATAATTCTTCACTACTCCAAAGTGTTTCTCTTTCCTTCTCCTTTCTTCCCTGTTAGAAATTTTGTTTTCTTTTCAGTCAGTCAAATAAGTCTTAGCCTGATTTGCTTGGATGACAAGACTTACATTGTTGTGATGTCTGACTGTCACGCTTCTTGATACACTTCTGTTATGCAGTTTTGAATCACTGGCCAATTTCAGTCAAATTTCGCAGTTCCTAGAGATGTTTGGAAAGCAATATTCATAACAAATGAAAGAGTCCTAAAATAGTGCCCTTACTAAGATAAAAGATACAGCATTACTCCATAGATATTAATTCAGTTTGACTTGTTAGCTACCCAGTTGGAATATTCCTTGTCACAACTCATTTCAGGACACACTGTGCCTTGCCTAAGTGCTATTCACAGGATATAGACATGGGAGGGAGATAAAATATCAGACTGGCATGGTTGTCATATGCAAAATTTTGGTATGGGCAAAGGGAAGCATATCATATATAGATAGCTAAGAAATTATTTTTAGTCCAATCAATACTTACACAGTTAAGCTGTCCCAGTCAATTAACACAGAAAAAAATCATAAGCAATGTAGTTTAAGTTGTTAAGCAAAACTTCCATCTGTCTACCCTATTTCTTTGGTATTATGTTCATCCTCCCGGTGCTCTTGCAGGGGCTAACACTGATGGGTTTCTGTCTTCACAACTAGAGTGGCAGTCATCAGCATTCCAAGCTCTTTGCTTGGAATACATGATGTTCATGATAGGGATTTCCTACTTTTCAGTCTTGGGTTCCATTTGGATTATTTTTTACGTGTTTTTCTTACCACCCTATGCTTCTTTCCTACTGTTTCCCAGCCAGACTTTGAAAGTTGCTTTCCCCAGATGCAATTACTATAAAGGACTAGTGTTTGTTAAGCAGTGACTGCCAAGATTTGCCAGGCCTTTATCATACATAGTGTTTGCAGAGCATAATCTAAAACATTAGGTAATAAGAGCAAAAAATTGTTAAAATGAGCTAAAATCAACCCAGACCAAGTCAAATCCAGACACATCAGATTTCTGAGATTTTGCACTGTCAGGTGCATGAATGGCATAAAGCCTTTGGCATTTTACATTTATTGTGTTTCATAAGCTTGGAGATGCTGCAAATAAGATAAGGTGAACCAGAGAAGACTTAATCATTGTGGTATATGGATGTAGTGCCCAGAAACTGTATAGATACTATGTAGATGTATAATAATATATATACATAAAACCCCAGGGAGTTTTTTGTTCAGCTGCTGACAAAGCAGCATACTGAATTCATCCATCCTCCTGAGCAGGTAAATCTAACAGTTACTATACCAAGCAAAATAGTCTTTTGAAGCCTATCAGTAATAATTTACATTATTTCCAAGAAACATATATCAGAAGTATTTAATCTCTCAGGGCAACTAAACCAAGCATCTTAAAAGGGAACAAATACTTGTCAGGACTAAGTACAGATTGTATGAAAAACAGTGTATAACAGTGCAAACAGATGTAGCACACAGAAACTAAATTCTGTGAAGAATTGGAGAACAATTTTTTACTTATTAAATAGTATTGTTAATATTGTTATTTACCAATACTATTTAATAGTCATATTAAATAGAAACACTATCAATATTTAATAATTTAATAATATTCAATAAATATTGTTATTAACATATTTATTTTTAAAATGAAATTGTCAGGATTTTTGCTTTTGTGCATTTTTGCAATTTTTATAGAAATGAATTCATAAAGCAAAGAAGATGGACGTGAAGACCTGACGTCTTCATACATTTAATAGATATCTTTTCAGTTTGCTTCTAATTGATCCCATTGTAAGATGTCCTAATATACTACAATTGGGAAAAAAAAGTTCTGCAAATGAAAATTGTTGCTTTTCTAATAATGAAAATAATTTTATATACCCTTAAAAAAAAAAAAAAAAAAAAACTGATTGGTCAAAACAGTCTGTAGTTGTAGGCACATTAACCAAACCCATTCTAATGTCTTAATTAACATCTTGCATATTAGGAAGTGGACACAAGACCGCATAGCTTAATCCTGGTCTGATTTTTTTAAAAGATGGAGAGAGATTTTTATTAAGGCTTTTAGTGACAATGCAAGTGGCAACAATTTCAAACGGAAAGAGGGTAGATTTAGACTGGACATAAAGAAGAAATATTTTATGATGAGGATGGTGAGACACTGGAACAGGTTGCCCAGCAAAGCTGTGGATGACCCATTCCTGGAAGTGTTCAAAGGCAGGTTGGATTGGGCTTTTGGAGCCTGATCTAGTGGAAGGTGTCTTTGCCCATGGCAGGGGTGTTGGAACTGGATGATTTTTTTAGGTCCCTTCCAACTCATCTAGTCTAGTTTGAGAAGTAGGTTTTGTTCTTAAGTCTGTAGTTACACACAGCATCATACTGGAGGAGCGTATAAGGAGTCTAAATGAAAATCTTAGGTAGCTTTGATTGTGAACTTTCTTAAGTTTTGAGTGTTTGCACACTCAATTCTGTGCTAATACAATTTTTATGTAAAGTAATTTTTTCCATGTCAAAGTGTTACAGATGTATGTGGCACTTGCAAAAGCAATAAGTCACCATACTGTTAATGTAAGAAGGAAAATACTTTTGAATCATAAAAACAAGATAGCAGAGGATCAATCGTATTTCTTTTGTGATTTACACCCTTTTCTTACCAGTGGAAAATAGATTGCACAAAAAAATACCAAATGTCAATATGAGATCATTTTAAAATTCAAGTATTTGACTGCTGCCAGCATTGGAATTAAATATTCTTCTCAGATTTCCTTTACGTTAGGCTTCATTTTAAGCTCTCTCTAGAGATTTTTCTCCTCTGAAATGGCATATCATTTTTTAAAGCTCAATACCAAACAAGTCTTTGGTCATGACATTCATAAAGAAGCATTCTTTTGTGAGGTATGACATCAGGATTTGTGGGTAATATTTGATAGCGATGACTGAATAATAAATTGCTCTGTTAAATCAGGTATAGTTGTTGCATATATCAAAAGAACAGAGAACAATATAATTCATATTAAAACTATGAAACACATTCCCTGAGTGGCCTATAAATCATGATATCATAGATGGATCACCTGTCTTACAGTTACTCCAGTAATTTGTGAGTCATCTATAGGATTTATACCAGAAGTCACATACAGAGAATATCTTCACATTTTACACTTTTTTTAAAGAAAAAAACCAAACCAATAAATAACTATCCTCTGCTTATGTGCAAGTACTCTCGCCCCTGGTTGTCTGACCTTTAAATTGATAGTAATTTGCTTTGGGCAATACCAGAACAAAACCTGAAAGTTCCTCTATTTGTTTTGTTTACCTTCCTTACAGTAGGAAGACAGTATATACATTTCTGAGTGAACACTAAGCAGAATTTTAAAATCTAGGCTTTATTTTTTTTTTCCCATTGACAATTCAAGAGACTTTAAGAAATGTGCAAATTAGAGGGAGAGATGTTGAGGTTCTTTCAGGATTTCCTCTGCCACCTGTGCTCTTCTTGTGTTATCTTCTCATGTACATCAGTGAGATAAGTTTTTTTCTGAAATGAGTCTTTAAGACTAACATAAAAAATCTGAGATCATATGAATTATATTTAGGATTTTATCTATGAATACAAATTAACCAAAAAGGGATGGTAATTTTCATATGTATTTATGTGTTCAAAAGATTCTACAAAGTTTCAATTGTCATTGTTTCAAAACACTTTCATCGTAACTATTAGGCTATGGAGTGCTGCACCTTATCAAATAAGTCTGTGAGATCCTCTGAACTTCCAGAATAATATTCTATTTTATTTTTAATATATTTTGGTATGTAGCTTTTTATATAATTTATTATATTAGCCTTAATATACCCTGTATTCTTAAAAAATCTTTCTAGTACTCTATTTTTTATAAACCTGTTGATAGCAGTGGTATTATGTGTAATAATATTATACAAATAATGATAGCAGGAATAATAATAGCTTTAACAATTATGGAGTCAGTACTAGATTTAGTGCAAAATTTTAATGAACCATAATTAAGGTAGAATAATGCTTTTTTTGTATATTGTTTCCGGTAGCAATTGATTCAGATTCTAAAGTTTTTATTTTCTTTTTTTCATTCTTAGATATTTGGAGAAGGGGAGTCTGGTTTATTAGAGAGTTTTGGAATATTTCTGGTACTCCTATATCTCTTCCAGCTTTGTGGTGTTCCAAACACTGGATTCTGAATTCATTGACTGAATTAGGGAAAAGAAGAAAGCTTTTTTAGAATAAATTTTTCATTTATTTCATAGCATGACTGTAATCAGCAATGACTAAAAAGAGTACATGACAGTACATGACAGTAGCTGTACTTCAGTGAAGCAATTAAGTACAAACTTCAGTTTAAATAAACACTTAAGTACACCTAAGTTATATGCTTAGTTTAATCTTGCTGAAATGGCTTGTTTAAACAGTCATAAGTATTATAGTTCATAAGTATAAATGGAATGCTCAGAAAAAGCAGGGCATTCATCTAATCAATTATTATGTCTTAAATGGCAGTTACTTGCTGTCTTACCCATGTTTGTGAATGATTCCACATAACATTCTACATTTTTATAAACCTATCATTTTGTTAGCTTCCTGTGGAATGATTTATCATTTAAATATTTGAAGGAAATGTATCTTCTATATGAAAACAAGTAGTTTTAAATTATCTTTGTATCTTAGTAAATGTTATTAATGAAAGCCCCTACTGGACATTCAGCACATTATTTTGTATGAATTCAGTGTTTAATTGAGTAATATTATGAGGTCTTTGAAAACATAAAAAATTATATTAAATATGATGAATCAATAATGTAGTTGTTTTGGATGGAGATATATCTAGAAAGAACTTTTTTCGTGATAGATTTCCGTCACATTTCTAAATCTTTTGATGTTCTATGATTTTATAATCTTTCATTAATCCTTCTCATTTTTTTTGGTTAGATGATTTGTTTTGGTATTGGTGTTTTTTTGGTTTTTTGTTTTTTGTTTTTTTTTATTAGTCTAATACCTATTTAAAAATCCAATGGATTGTGAATATATTTTCTTTCATAAAATTTTAATGAATGACTGACTTTGTTATATCTTACTAAAATACTTACTATGGTGTTTAAATGTGAAAACACATTTCAATGATTGCTCTGACCATCTGGATAATCCCAATGGATGATTTCTTTCTTGTTATGTGTTAAGCACATTGTTATGGGAGTTTGGCATTCCAGTATTTACCAAATATGGGATGCATTACAGATTTTATATTAATGCTTACTTGCTGTGTTGAGAGCTGACTAAGCAATGAAAACTACCTCTGTTCTCTTCCAGCTTATGAGTTACAGAACTGCCCTGATCCTCCTCCTTTTTTGAATGGATATATAGTCAACTCAGATTACAGTGTGGGTCAGTCAGTTTCATTTGAATGTTATCCTGGATATGTTTTGAGGGGTCAACCTGTTCTCACATGCCAACATGGAATCAACAGGAACTGGAACTATCATTTCCCGAGATGTGAAGGTACCTGTGCTTCAGAACTCTCAATATTTTCTGATTTTTGTTTAGTTATGTGTGTGTATGTAATATAAGTTTTGCTGAAGAACTGCACCTTTATGCTATTCTGTAGTGTAAGCAGTTGAAGTCAGAATAGCATGTGTTTTTATAAATCATAAATATTTTATGGATCATGTTTCACAGCAGCAATTTATTGTTCCTATCGATATCTCTCAGTTGTATTGATTGTGAGAACTCATGATACTGCCAGAAATTATCTTTAACTCATTGTGATTTATTTATTTTTCCTTTTTTTTTTTTTTTATTTTTTACTTGAGGGCAGAGCAGCAGTGTATAATTTAACTCATAAAATTTATTATTTAAAGCTTTTACTTTTACTTTCATCTAAAAAATACAAGTGCAGAAATAAAATTTCTGACATTACTTTAGGCCTCTAGAGGCTTTGACACAGTCTTGCATAGGGTGTTATGACAAAACTAAATAGTCATTGTATGGAGCTGAAGTGTTTTCAAAGATAATCAACTAAGTAGATATAAAATAGATTTAATTTCCATGATAACAAGAGACTAATGCTGTTACAGGTTTTTGCTGCAGAATGTACACTCAATGTATTTTATGCTAATCTTTAAAGAGGGGACAGATGCTTCTCTACACAAAGCATTCAATACCTTTTAGCTTAATCAAACCAGAAAAGGCTATGAGGAATTTAAGATCTAACTCAGCTATGGGTGTAAGCCATGAAAAAACTGTGAAAGAACGGTCAGTCATTCTATTTCAGGAAAGACTGCTAGAGGCTAAAAAGTAATTTTCAGTGGGACAGGTTGCCATAGTGTTTTCTACTTTGGATTCTTCTGTGCATTATTATTAGACATCAAGGGCAGAATATTGCAAGAAGCAAAAGCTACACTAGATGGACTAAAGGATTGCTTCAGCACTGCAACTCCTAGCTTCACAAATGAGGACTTCAGTACTATCAATAATGATTTCAAACTTTTTTCTTAATATGTATGAACCAGGTATTCTCATAGTAACTGAACTATATTGCCCTGAAACATGAACATGTGCTTGGTAAGGGATGCTTGTATTACGTATTCCTTATGTTGTCACTTAAAACCAATGTTACAAGAATCCGTAACATTTAACTTCCAGTTCCATAATAGTTAATGCAAATTACCATAAATTGCTCAGAAATCTTATCAAGTAAATATATAGAGGCGGTTGAAAGTACTGCCCCATCCCTGGAAGTGTTTAAGGCCAGGCTGGATGGGCCTTTGAGCAACCTCCCTAGTGGGAGGTGTCCTGACCATGGCAGAGGGGTTGGAACTCAATGACCTTTAAGGTCCTTTCCAACTCTAACCATTCTATGATTCTATTGCATGTTTATTGGAATGCAAAGGGTTGGAAAGGAAGAAATAAAATTTAAAATGGCTTTTCTGGATGAAGATTTTCCCATATATAATTTTTTGCCCATTTGAGATTTCTTAAAGCATAAAAATAATGTTGAGACACCAGTTCTGTGGGTTTATTTGTTGGGGGGTGTGTGTTATGTTTTTCTTTCCATGTATTTATTTATTTATTTAAAGGTAAGCATTATTAACTTACAGAAATTTGACAGGTTCCACGATTTAGACATATTTGTGCCCAACTGGCCAAATGAAAAAGACAATGTGTAGACAGAGATTTGGCATTGGGAATGAGAAAAGCCATGACCCCTGATTTCAGCAGGAAGTAGTAAATATCTGAGAAGAGGACAGCATTGAGTTTTGATTTATTTTAAAATTAAAGAACATAGTTTTATTGCCAGACACTTATGCTGCTTTGCATTTATGAGAGTACCGAAGGAAAAGTACTGAAATAATGTTTGCAGTATTGAACGACATTAGAAAATTTATAGCATGGGTATATTTACTGTTAAATGGCTATCAACACGTGGCTGCTGTTCCCATGTCTTCCATTTTTTCTTGCTTTTTAAAGTGTGCATCGGAACAGCTAGAAGACAGTTTATACATTTTACAAAAATATATATTTCAATTGAAGAAGAAAAGCATGCAAATAATCTGAAATTTATTTTAGACTATTTTTTTAGGGAGAAAAATAAGTAAGAAGATGGAATAGTAACCTAACCAATTAATATGATTATAAAATAATTATATTATGTTAGCAAACTGTAGTTGGAATTGGGTTGTGAAAAACCTTCTGGTACTTATGCATCTCCATTGCTCCACACTACAAAACAGGCAATATAGGCATCTCTTATAGAACCATACTTCCTAAATGAAAGAATGGAGAGGCATGAGAAAATGTGGTTCTTTGTGGTTGGATATAACTCATAATGATTTTTTTCTTCTTTTTTTAATAGGGTCTTTTTGGGATTTGTTTACCACTAGCATATTTAGATTAAGGATGTGAACCATCATCTGCAATATCTTTTAATGTCAATAGTCTGTAACATTCCTTTTAAGTTACATGTCTAATCTTGCACTGAAAGATTCCGTTAAGACCACCTATCTCTTTCTGTTGAGTATTATAGCTAACTTCTGTACTTCAGAGAATTCATTCAGTCTAAAACATTGGGCTTAAGTACTCCAGGTACATGTTTTTTTCCCCAAGGGTGTTGTTTTAAAATGCCTCCTGAACTAGACAGTAAATGAATGGAAGGATTGGATATTTCAGTTTTGCACTTTAATAGAATCATAGAATCACTTAGGCTGGAAAAGACTTTTAAGATCATTGATTCTAGCCATAAGCTTAAGACTGCCAAGTCCACCACTAAACAATGTCCCTAAGTGGCACATCTACACATCTTTTAAATACCTCCAGTGATCATGACTCCCCTAGGCAGCCTGTTCATTGTTTCCATCTAGATACGTAAGACCTTACACTGAATGTGATCTGTAGCTTCCAAGCCTACCCACAGGCTCACACATCTCCACATAGCTATCATTTCTGGCAAAAGACCAGGTTTCTTAGTGTTTTGGCTGAGCATGCAAGACTTTCTCAGTCTTTCAAGTAGCACAGAACTTAGTAAAATTTTGTTTCTGTATATTACATTTTGGTGTAGCAGTGCTGAAATGTCTTTTACCAATAAGGAAAACAAATGCTCATAAGGTCTTTGAATTGGAATTTGGCAGTGGGAAATCAATGAAAGAATCAAATCACTTTTCTAGCTATGGACAGTATTCTTAGAAGTTCACATCAAAACCTTTCTGCACAAGATTGCACATCCTTCAGAAGCTTGAGAGAAATTGGACATCTGGTAGTGGCTCTTGAAAGATAGTTGGCACTGCCTCAGAGGAAGAGATTGGATTGTCTGTGCCATCCAGTCACATGAAACATCAGTTTCATGGAAAATTGACAATATGTCACCCATAAATGATTTATCAAAAAAAAAAAAAAAATTGTGAATATTTGTGTGCAAGTGGAAAATAGGACTGTGATTCCAGAATATGGAAGGCACCTGATATTTCTGTTTGTTCCCTCTAAGTAATAAAAACATCATGTCAGCGTCTATGCTGTTATTATCTTTAGGTATTCTTGCTTTTCCACTGTTGCCAAACGTAGTGGTAAGAATTTGTTGCATCCAAGTTATGAAATAGGTCGCTTGAATCCTCCCCAGTCTGTTACACTCAAAATATTGGTATCAGCAAAAGGAACATGCCATAGACACAAAGCCAAGGCTTTAAGGTTATTCCAAAGAAAATCTTAACAGTCTAATCAAAGAATGATTATTAATCCAGTTACAGTGATACTAATATTCAAAATTATGTCGTATCAAAATGATATATGTACATCTAATATCTACCCCTTTCTCTGATGTACATTCAGCCTTCCACTGCCTATATGGACTTAAGGTCAATGGTCTTACAATGGGAGAAGGTCTACAATATGTTCATTCTGTACAGAAAACCTGTTTGCTATCACTGTCTTTCATTCATATTTATAGATATATAAAATACTGTGTTATATCACACAGTTGTACAAGCTAAAACGAAGTAGTAAGTGGTTATCTGAACATTAGATAATTGACAATACAAGTCTCCAAACTGGCAGAATAAGTCCAGAAAAAAACCTGATAGTGGCCTGTTTTGTTAGCTTAATGCAAGGTCTATGGTCTGTTATTAGCTGTGCACCATTATATTTACTGGACTACATGGCTAAGGTTTTACTTGTTAAGTGCTTTTTATCCTTTCCATATCTTTTCTGTGTTTCATTGGATTCTTAACAAAGAAATGTTCAGTACCCTTTCAAACTTCTCATATGGACTAAGGAAATCGTTAAAGTGAAGGAAGGTCTCTCTCAAGAAGACAAAGCAGCATATTTTGATTGTCTGCTGTTAAAAGTTGTTCCACTTCTGTGTTCTGTATAATTATAGTTTGATACTTTTGGCCACTTGATATAAATCTTGTTACCAAATTTTCATATATTCTGACTATTTTTTCCTAGTAAAACCAAAGATACACTATGAATTTCCAATTCAATTATTTGGAAAAAAAATTGTAGACCTTGGGGGAAGATGAGAACAGTTAGACTAGGTAGCTCTTGATAAGTCTGGCTTTTATGAACATTTGAACATAGGAAGACAGAATGAGATATCAAATTACTAGAACTCCTAAACTGATAAAATTTTTACAGGCCAGTTAGAGAGTTTCCTCCCATTATGCTGAAGAACAATTGTGATTTTATTGTTGGGTTTGGTTTGGGTTTTTTTGCCCAGAAAGTAATATTGGGGCCATCAGTGGACAGGGAAAACAATAATTAAAACCCAAACCCTGATGTTGAGGCTGGAAGTTCTTCCTGCTAAGGAATCTCACTGAAGATCTGTTTTACTGTTGCGAAAACAAATCTCAGGGGTTTTCTGATCATATGAGAGAAAGGAGTGTGTCTGTATTGTTTACCTAAACCACAGTTACTCACCAACAAAAGCACCCCTGCCCCAACAAAACAGCATCTTGCAAATATACTAATTGTTTATACTGAGTTGTTTAAAATTTGAAACTTTCTGAGTTTTCAGGGACAATTTTTGCTATAATTATAGGGGTGATGGTTGTCACCCCAAGCTCTATCATTAGAACTTTTCTTCTAGACTCTTCCCCTAAGTCATCTGTGATCTCTGGTGTATGGCTGTCTAGAACCAGTTAGGTCATTCAGCTGTCTATCTTAAGCGTTTATGAAGCATCTGGTTTACACAGTTCTATTCTCATTCAGAAGACAGGTTTATTGTTTTTATGCTTGATGATGAAAGGATGACATAGGCTTCTTGTATCATGAGGCTGAAGATGGCCATCCCCAAGTTTATAAGTGACATTGTACTTGTGGTAGATGACTCTTAGGTTTGAACGAACTTTCACAATACAAGCTTCTCTGCATCATGTAACACTCTCTGTACTCACGTTCCTTTTCAAGGTAATTTCTACATACAGATTTTCACTGCTTCATTTTTCACTTCATAGCTGACGTCAGCCATCCCTAGTTCTCTAAGCCAAACGGTTACACCAATCAGGGCTTGGTACGTGTATATCATGAGCAGTTGTGGAAATTTTCAGATACATTGAAGAGCTTAGTCTGCATATCGGAGAAAATTAGTTAATTTCTGCTCATGAGATCATAGTAGAAGCTTGTCATGTAGTGATGCTCTAAGACTTTATTCCTGCACAATCAGGTTGTCCTAATAATAAGCCATATCTCTTTGTATGATACATGTAGCTGTCAATAAATGATTAACTAAGGTCAGGCACCTTTGGGTAGAACCTTAAAAATGCTTACTGGCCATCCATGCACAATGTTGTAACTGCAATTAGGTATGAATTAGGCATGGGAGCACATGGCATGATACGCATGCATACATAAATCAGCATGTGGTCTACTACTAGCATTTAAAAGTTTAGAAGATTTGATTATATGTTTTCCCATTTTAAAAATCTGTGTTTCTCCATACTGATCATTCAAAGTGCAATAACTTCCATAATTTAGAGTGATTTGTTTATTCCAACTAAAGCTATTTTTGCCTTGTATGAAATATAGCCTGCTATTTACATTTAAATTTCCGTCTCTTGTGATTTTTAAATATCTTTGGAGAAAGCTTAGTATCAGCTGTGTGTATTGTTTATTCTATTAGAGTTTTGTTATCTGTGATACTTTTCTTTTTTTCTGAGATAATTTATTGATCTGTCATGGCTAACAAGGATATAAAAAGAATTAGATTATCTTTACTGAGATATGATAATCTTCATTCTGTGTAGAGTAATGGAGAATAATGAAGGCAAAATAAAAACATATGCAATCATTGTCAACATTAATAAATCTGTTAAAAATACAATAATATCCAAGTATGTTTTAAGTGTAAAACTTCTATTAGAAAAATCCTGTATCTTAGTTTAAATTTAAAGGATTTTCCATTTGTCACTATAGTAAAGTTAGGAAGTTCATTGTAGCAGGCGTCCATGTCAAAGCAGTCTTTTAATTGTAAATATAGACTATGGTGGAAAAAAACAGGCTAGATTTTGAACATTTTCTGATCATAGCATAGATATAGGGAATCAGGGAATAATAATAAAAAAAACCCCAAACCAACAACTTTTGGGTTTTTGTTTAAAAAAATCAAGTCACAATGTCATCATGGAACTGACAGAGCTGATAGACATTGCCAGCTGCCTTGGCCAGTTCCTACAACCAGGAATCATATAGAACCAATCCTTCATTTTGCTTAACTCATTGCCTTTGTTGGAGTCTAAAGGATTGATGTTCCAGAGCAGATGCCCACCTGTTCTAAAATGGGAAGATACTCTAAATGCATCACACTAGCTAGTACTGATATGGATGAAGAAAGTGAACTGCTTAAAGCCTCTATAATTGTTCTATAAATCCAGTGATTATTAGAAGGATTCTTCCTGAAAGCGCTGCTTGCCAGCTAGACAGATGATCCTTCTACCTCAAAGCAGCTTTACATCATATGGAAAACATGACATCCTTCTGCATTTCTCATTTCTTCTTCCTTTCCCCTTTTCCCTTTTCCTTTTCCTTTTCCTTTTTTCATTTCCCTTTTCTTTTTCTATCACCTGTTGAGAAGTGAAATAGAAATTAAGGTCTGCATGATTATCATAGGAACCCTAACAATAATGACATTAGCTTTATGACCTAACAAGACATTGCAGAGCTAGGTTGTTTGTCCACAGATGAAATTAAGGTCTCAGTCTCAGTCTAGTAGATGAGACTCATTAGTTTGCACCAGTGGCCATAAGTCTACTCAGATCCATGCTTGCATTCATAATTAGTCAAATCCCCCAAACTGAGACCCAAATGAGAGGACATTATTACATATTTGCTATCCTTGAATTACATCAACCACCTTTTTATGTCATTGATTTGCCTACAGATTTCATTGAGCAAGTGTATGCTAATTTGTGTCTCTAACTTCAACTTCCTTGTCATAAGAATAATTAGCATACAAACTGCACTTGAAATACCATTAAGCATGGCTAAAAAGCTTCAGAAATAAAGCATAATTGTATTTGGAGTAGTGAAAGAATACTCAACCCTTTTTTTTTTTTTTTTTTTTTCTCTTTTAGAATTGTGTTCCAGTTCAGTTAGGATTTAGTTGTATAGAAACACGCAAGCTGTGTTTGCTTGTTTATTTATTTCTTCTTTTTTGATGCAAGGAAAAGCTGTCCCTTTTTAAGCATGTGCTAACTTCGTTTCAAGAATTCTGCATAAAAGCAATGTTCCTGGTAGATTTTGATGCATTTTAAGATATAAAATCTGCAAGATATCAGGATAAAGTCCTTCTTAGAAACATCAATAGTTTCTGTCTCTGGGAAGTAATGAACCAAGGGAAAACCCTGTCTTTAAGACCTAGATTTTTTGTCCTGTGGAGCTCTTAGAATTTGGGAGCATTTTGATATTCTATTTGTAAATTGAAAAAGTATGTTTCTCCTACTAATTTTTCATTTGTTTTCCTTTCAGCTCCTTGTGGTTATAATGTAACTGCTCAGAATGGTACTGTTTATTCCCCTGGATTTCCAGATGAATATCCAAATTCCAAGGACTGTACTTGGTTAATTATTGTACCTCCAGGCCATGGGATTTATATCAACTTTACCTTACTCCAAACTGAACCTGTGAATGACTACATTGCAGTTTGGTATGCAAAATCAAAGTGACTTTTTTTTTTCTAATTAATTTCTCTGATCTCACTGACCCAAGCTACAGCTTTTGCTTATTATTGGTATTTAGGGTGTCATATGTACTGAAGAACAGCATGAAGCAAGTTATACAATTATGTTTTTAAAAAAGGTGTTATGAATCGCTGTATGAACTCTTTAAGAATATTATTTCAAAAGTACTTTGAAACTCAGACTCAGTTATCAGCCAGATCTTCTTTGAGTTCTCTGTTTTCTAAGTGATGCCATGTGAGGTCAAAGTGATGTAATAATCTATATTATGTTGAATTATATGTTCCATGAACATAGGAGGCAATATATGTTAGTTGTGGTAAAACTTTTTAACCTATTCAGGCATTACATAATATAGGCATTAAGATTTTCTTAAATTTTCCTAACAATTTAATGTGGCTGACAGACATATTCTCTATAGTTCTCAAGCCAGGATTTCAGCCCTTGCACCTCTATGTCTTTAAGCTTCATATTGTATGTTCCCATTCCCTGTACTTCAATTTCTTACCCTCTAAACCCATCTCAACGTTGTATCCTCAGTTGGAGGAAAAGATCTCATGGCCGTTAAAATTCTCGCAGAAGAATTTACTGCACTGACAAGTAGACATAGATGATATGTAGTTATATACTTTCTCATCTATGGCTAATCTTACCCCATATAATATGCAAAGTGACTTATCTCTTGTGTATGCTATAGATACTTTGGCAAAAAACCAGTTTGCACAGAATATAGGATGTAATTTACTCCTGCATGAGTCAGTTGCTCCCATCTCCCAGCTTATCCACTATTTCTGTCCTGTAACTATTGCTGTCTGGGGTGAGGTTTTTCCACAGAGCAATACTAATATAATACAGGGAAATTCCAGTCAGTTTATAATGATGTGTAACTGTTTATGAACTGCCTTTTGGATACCTCTGGTATTTGCATTACCTACAAATCCAAGTCTAAAATGTATCTGCATCCTCTCTGGCATGTTAAGTTAAAAGCCTTCACTGATAAAAATCTACTTGTATGAATGAATTCTCTTTTTGTCTAAGTAATGTGCTGAGTTCCTGAATTGTTACATTATTCAGTAACTGTTTTACAGTTTATTTCTCTCAGTTCCCAATTGCCCTTGAATTGCAAGCATGCTTTCTTTAGAGCTATTTTTTAAAGTATCATCTCCTGAATTTGCTGTGAGGTGGCTATTTAGTGTAATTTTCTTTGTCTTTCAGATATATGCCATTCACTTCTGTCTGAAAAGTCAAATTCTAATATCAAAGCTTTATTTTTGTGGGTTTTTTTCCCTTCTCCCTGAGAACCAAACTTTTAAAATTAAAACCTAAGTAAATTGTCAATTTCCTATTCAATTTTCATTACTTTCACTCTTGTTTTCAAGTCAACATAAAGAAGAAAATACATTTTTATGCCACAGACCAGAAATGAGTGTTGCAGAGCTCAAAAAATTCTTCAGTGATTAAAGCAGGGGGTTTCTTTATTTATTTATTCTGCTGTTCAGGCCTCAATATTCTACAGTGATACTGAAAATAAAAGCAGCTAGATGTTACTGGATCATATTTCTTTTTGGGTGTCTACCCTACTGTTGTTTTTTTTTTCCTCCTTAAGAGATACCTTTGAGTCTTTTGAATGAATTTAAATGGCAAGAGTAATTTGCAAATTCAACACCTCTGTTGATGTTAGTTATGAGTAAGGACTTGTAGGATCTTGTTCAAAAATATTGGAAATATGTTAAGATTGAAGAGTTTTCAAGATTTTATTTCTTTTCAGTTGATGTGTACATTAAAATTTTTGGCAGAAAAAGGCAGAGAGAATTTCATTCAGTGAATAAATTTCTTACCCATAAAAATATAAAAGCTATTGTAAAATACTTCTTGCTCATCAGAAAATAGTAGGCTTTGAAGTTAGAGATAATATTCTGTGTTAATAGAAATAAAAAGAAAAAAAAATACAAAAATTTTACCTCCTCTCCAGAGAAAAGAGACTGTTAATTTAAATGTTAGGTACAATATTACTTCACCTGATTTTTTTTTTTTTTTTTTCCACATTTCCCTTCATAGGGATGGTCCTGACCATAACTCACCTCAGTTGGGAGTTTTCAGTGGGAACACAGCTCTGGAAACAGCTTACAGTTCCACCAATCAAGTCCTCCTCAAATTTCACAGTGATTTCTCAACGGGGGGATTCTTTGTCCTCAATTTCCATGGTCAGTTTGTTTTATATCATTACTATCTACTTACCACAACTAATTACTGACTTTTAAAAGTATTTCTTAACTTTGTGATGTAATGAATTAATTTTTTAAATCATGCCTTAAAAAAGTCTTAAGATTATTTATTTGTATCTTTGAATAAACTGTTCTGTCTTTAATGTTAAGATATTTAATATTGAGATTCTACATTTTTTATTATTTTGGACCATTTATTAGTTAACATACTTTTTACCTTCTATAATTAAATTCTTCATCAGCTGTCTAACCCTAGGGCCTTTAGTCAGAAAGGTTGTTGGGATTTTGTGGGAGAAATGAATAGCAGTTTTAAGTCTGATATAGAGCAAAATACTTTGTTCAAAGTTACAACCAGGGCTACAGGACATGCAAAACAGGTATCTAATTCAAAAGTGAAATGCTGAATTCTAGTTCTAATTCACCCAAATTATGTATATTGAATGGGAGATTGTTAGCTTTCTAGATTGTAATTCAAAAAGATAGGGTGAATTAATTCACAAAGAGAGGAGGAAATGCCACAGAGAGTACCAAAAAGTTTCTATTTTTTTAGAGAAATAGTATTCAGAGTCTGAAATATTTTTCTTGCCTGTTGTTTGCTCCTAAAAGGCCATGATGCGTGGTAGACCAAAGCACTAATGGGAGAAAAAAAACTAAAGTGCTTGGCTTTAGTCATCATGCAGGAAGCGTACAGCTTGCAAATAACAAGATAGTGCCTGAGAAGCAGACTACAGGCAATGATCAGTGAGAGCATTTTCCATCCTTAAGCTGAAGGCATGTAGTCAGTTAAGGGTTGATGTCTGCAGATCATAAAAAGGCAAGATACATACTCTGTCACAGGATGTAGTGCATAAATATAACTAGGAAAAAAAAGAATTAACCTGTTGTTTTGTTTTGCTTTGTTGTTGTTTTTTTCCTCTGCACTTTTTCCTTATTTTGCATAATAATATTTTCCATAATGTCCCATGGGTGGAAATTGTACACAATGTAAACAGTGTTCACGCTTTTAACTGAATTCAAAGCAGTGACATATGCTACTGCTGAGAAACCCCTGAAAACCAGGCTTCTTGGAGAACTAAATTGAAGTGGTACCCATATTTTGAGGCCATAGGCTCTAAGAGATATCTTAATTATGTGAAGGCAAGGGCCTTGACAGACATGCAGATAAGTAAAATTTTAAGTTCTTGGAAAATTTTATTGCTGGAAACCTGCTCAGTGTTTTTTTGCTTAGATACTTGCTATTACAAGTGTCAAAGCAGATTGCAAAGGTTTGGGGCTTTTTTCAGGTGTTCTCCAGAAAAAAACGGTGCTATTAGATATATATAACAAGAATTTAATGTATGTGTTTACAGAAACACCATACAAATATATATATATAATTACACAGGAAAACATACATGCTTTCCCCTCCCTGTCCTTGGAAGCTCTCTACAGATAAAAAAAAATGGAAATTCTCCGTGGATGAAGAACTCTCTGTGACTGATTTTTCTGCGTATATAAATTGCTTTACAGTGATGGGTTGTAGAAGCTTATGTGGAAGATAAGAGCTGATTCCCAATATTTCGGTTTTTTAACTTCTCAAAAACGTCTAGTGGATCAGACTATCAACTTACCAGAATTTGTATTCTTGACTGTGATTTAGTTCCATGAAGAGGAGAGTTTTTCTATAGTATGTGAACTCTGATGACAGTTTTAAATCTGCTTTAGATTTTTTTATCCAGAAATGGCTTCTTCAGTTGTTGCAGGCATTCTATTTCATTTCAGAAATATGTCAGTCATTGTACCAGTCACCTTCCTTGTGAGAGTGCTCAGAATTTATTCAAGCATATTTAAATTATAGGGAAGAGATGTTTTTCTAAAGGCATTGTGGGGATTTTTTTTCTGTAACAATAACAATAATGATAATAACAATTGTTATTTTTATACTATTACTCCTACTATTATTATTATTACTATCACTGTTGCTGTTTCTTCTTAAAGTAAATATATATTCCTGTATTCTGAGACAGATGAACTCCAAGTATGCTTAAATTAAGAATTAATATGATGTGCCAGGTATGTGACAGGTAATTATAGATTTTCCATGAAATCTAAGTAATCTGTAATTTATAACTGCTAGACCCATGACATGATGCAAAGGCAGTCAGATGAAACAGCAGCCTTGTAGCTTCCAAAATCTTCTCATAAACATCACAACTACATCCAATCCTACCATGAATCTATAACTATCTAGGCGTATTATACTATTTATACCAACTAAAAAACAATTCTTTTAGGTAATACGTGATATCATGACATTTAAGGAGGAAAATATTGTAACTAAGAGAGCATGAAGTTCAGTGCAGCTTTGGTAATTTGGGAAGTGTGAATAAGAAATGAATTTTCTATAAAAATAATTCTTAACACACCAGTATTTAATCTTTCTCTTTCCACTTAAACTTGCAGCTTATCAGTTGAAGAAGTGCCAGCCTCCACCCACAGTTCCAAATGCAGATATGTTTACAGAAGATGATGACTTTGAAATAGGTAAAAGATAGTATTGTCTTTTATTTCTTATGTTTTCTTTGTATTTCTTATGTTTTAGTTGAATTGTAATTAAACTAAACTATTAATAAATTTAATCTTCCACCTCAGATATTGTTACTTCTGTTTCAGAGGTTTTTTGCATTTAACATTTTTGTCAATAATTCTTTCAGGAGATTTTGTGAAGTACAAGTGCCATCCTGGTTTCTCCCTTGTTGGACAAGATATATTAACCTGCAAACTGAATGCACAGTTGCAGTTTGAAGGATCCTCTCCATTTTGTGAAGGTAAAAATGTGCTTGCATCATCAGCATATCATTAGTATGCATCCTTTCTTATCTTCCTATGCATTAAGCATCAAATTTTGGGCACTGTATTTTCATTAATATTTAAAAGAATACTTTCCATAGATTTCTTGAATATCTGAGAAATGCGCATGTTTTAAAATTGGTCCCTAGAACTTTTACATGCACATTTAGTTCTTTAGACTCAAAACACAAGTGGCTTTGTACATCTACACCATTAATGAAACACTGTTTTCTACATTTTATTTAAACTATATAAGACTTTTTCATATCAAACCAAATATTTCTTTTCAACCCTGAAGAGATTTAAAAATATATATTTAAATTAAGTTTCTAAATAAAATAAATTATTGTCTCCACTTTCACAAATATGGTAGCATTGTATGACAAAGCAATGTGAAAAAATGTATTCTAGAATAACATGTAGTAAGGAATTTAAAAGTTTAATATGAATAATGTGTAAGTGTGTATTCATATCTAGTTTGCTTATCTGTTATATCTGAAAAATAAGTATGCCTTGGAGATTTGTAGTCAGTCCTCCAAATTATGTTTTTCAACTGATGTTGTTGGTTATTTTTTAGTTTGGTTGAATTTTTTTAAATAGCAGATGGCAAGTAGATTTTGAAATGTTTATTTGAAAAATTTATTGAGAAAGCATCAGTAGATTTTTTTCTTGAAGGACTTAAAATATTTTTTTTGAGAAAAAAGTTACTGATGAGATGCCATCCTTGAAACTTTAAGGAGATGAAAAAGTGATCAAAAGTTCTCATAATCATAACATATTAACAAGGATTAGTTTTGATTTATAATATGTAATTATGGATTGAGCATCTTCTATATCATGAAGTAACAACATCCACATGCACAACAGGTAACAATGGAAGCACTACAATTATTGGAACACTTTATTAATAGCTGTGTGCATACCGTTGTTCCTGTTACCCTGCTTCTCTATTTCCATTGCTAAAAAAATAAGAAATGATTCATAGTACAAGCTGCATTAGTTTCTTGATGCCATAATGTATTTGATGCATCGTAAGTAATTTGTCCATATGACTATCCATCCCCAAGTAAAGTTTTTACTTGCCCCCTTTCTTAACTTCTGCCTGCTTGAATCTGGGATCTGTCATAGGTTGAGAGACAGGGACTCTGTCCCTATTTTAAATGGAAAAGATTTAGTATTCATTTCAGGACCCTCACCATAAAATATGCAGAAGTAATGAGGAAGTTGTGTATTTGTGTATATTTCTTGATCAGATAACTCAATACTTATTGATGATTGATTTTCCTTCCAATTAATGTTTTTAATAAGATGATTATACTGTAAATATAGCTTTCAATTTTAGCTGTAACACCAGTCACTGTGTCAATTGGAATGTAAATAAAATGTGAAAGCCTAAAATAAACCAAACAATTCTTGTAAAAACTTCAAAGATATAAGGAGCTTCTGATAATGATTAGCTATCTGTTAAGCACAGGGCAGTAGTTTATTTCCAGTTCTTTCAGATGCTGTGGAAACTAGTTGCTTTCTCCAGTGGAAGCAACACTTGTTTCTTTGCACTTCTTTGAGACATAGATTAATATTAGCAGCTCTGTACTTCTCTCACAGATTTTGTAGATTTTGTGATTTTCTCCCCTTTCTTTTATTTATTATTTATTGTTTTTAAAAACTACCCTTTACATTCAAATTTATGTTTTATAGGTTGTTCCTAACTGATTATTAGGACCATCTTCACTACACCTTTTTTTAATGAAAAGGATTAAATAGCACAGACACCAGACCATATACCGAATATTCCATCTTTGACATTGGCCAGTAATAATTTTCTAAAGAACATCATTGCAAGCATGCAGTTAATTAAAGCTTTCATCCAACTCTAGCTAACCCACTCTTAAACTATCAATGCTCTTTGTATTTTGAAACTTGTAGGGCTATTTCTTCAATGGAATTTTTCAGTCCCATTTTGAACCCTGTAAATGATTTAAATTAAAATTTCAGGCAAATTGCACAATTTATGTATGTAATATGTGAAGATGCTTCTCCATTTCTCTGCTTAAAACTTGGCACATGCAGTTTTCACATCATGTCCTCTAGTTCTTATGGGGGAAGAATGGAATGATTCTATAGACTAGAAGATACTTCATACCTTTAATCATTCTAGTCATCTTCTCAATAACTTTTCCAGTTCTACTCTTTTGTGGTGATGCAGTATAGATCTGCGTTTATACTACACTATTTGATCCACATAGACTGGTAAAAAAATGCTACTTGTTATGTAATTTGCATATTATATTTCAAACTAATTTTTGGACTGCCCTATATTTCTGCATTTTACCCTTAGTCTATAATTGCTGACATTGTCCTTATTTGGATCAGCTTTACATTTTTTAAAGATGCCAGAAAACTGAGCTGTGCCACTATATTGCAGTAGGCAAGAAATAAATATATATATTTCTAGAATACTACACAAAGTTTGCTGACATATCTGACAGGCAAGATAAATCAGTCTCAGTGACCGTTTCTAGATGTTCTGAATGAATGTGGTACTGTAATTGCTCCACACCATACTTTTCTTAGAGTTCCCTTCCCTTCCTGTCTGTTCTGTCTCAGAACATGCTTGGTATCATGATAACTTGCCAGGTATTGTCTAATGTACAGAACCCAAGGCACTCTGCAGAACATGCTCTCAATGTGCATGAATTTATATTTACCTCTAGCTGGCTGTTTATGATTTGTGTTTACACACTCGGAACCTCTGCTCTCATCCTATCCTTATATCCTTTTGCTACATGTTTCTTTCCTTTTTTTAATTACTGTTAGGAAAAAATAGGGATGTAAATTAAAGCATGAAGAGCATGCAACAGCAAGAAATACTCCGGTATTGGTCACAAAAATTAACATACCGGTAAACCAGCTAATTGGAATTCAGTGTAAGGTAGAGATCTCTAATCTGGCCACCCAAAGCATTTGCATAGAGAGGTGGTATGATAATATTGTCCTACTGTAGTGATGATATTTCTGAATAAAAAGAGAAATCAAAGATGGAAACATCAGAAGTAAAATGCTTAATGCTTAGTCAGGCCTTACCCAAACCAACTGAATCAGATTTGTCCAAAAGCCAGGTTTAACAGTCAGTTTCTCAAAACTAAGTTATGGTGAGAGTTTTTTGCTGTCATGCAGAATTACTTTTCTTGTGATACTGCAGCACTGCACTCAATTACATGCAATGGTATAGCATAAAGATCTTTGTTGCTTGCCGCTGTTTTTCTGTAAGCATTGCCTGTATGTATGAATTTATGCAAACTAACAAATAACAGTATTTGGAATTTACATATGCAATAATATGATTAAAAATTAATATAAAATAGATTGCTTATGTCCTCCAATATGCCTAAAGGAGTTTTTTTTTAATATTTATTCCTGTTATCATTCCAAACCATTTTACAATAGCTACTTTTAAAATTCATGCGATATAAATAAATTATAATTAATTGTTTCCTGGTGCTCAAGTGTTTAGTTCTGTGTTTTGCAGCTCAGATTTTGATTACTAAACTTCACATGAATTCCTAAACTTGTAAATGTGTACGGAGTTAAACCACCCCATAACTTAGGTATCAGAAGAGAGTTGAGAAGATAGCAAATATAATACTGAAGACTATAATTTTAATGCATTACTTGATTGACAAATAGAAGAAACAGTATTAACAGTGGAATAAGTATGTCTCGACTGAAGCCCTTTGTGTGACTTTGTATTTAGGTGTTTTCTGTTTTGAAATACCATACTAAGGGTGATAGATAATATCGAACAAAAAGGTCCAAAATGCATATTTTTGGTTTCACCTGATGTGTGCATGGTACCAAGAAAATAGCACTGTGGATTTTATTTCTAATAATTTGATAAATATTTGTTATTAGTGCTTTTTTCTTTTTTTTTTTTTTTTTTTTTTTTTTTTTTAATTTAAATCACGGTGAAACAATCTGATTGTCTCAGTGTCTTAATTTTTCTTGTAAAATGCCCGAGTCTAGCTGCCACCATAGAGATTAATTCATTTAATCAGAGGCTAAGGTACATTGTGGGGAAATTGGTGGGTAGTTGATTATGGTGGAGAAAGACAGCCAGCAAAGCCTGGCAAGATGAATGTTGCGAGTTTGCCACATATCACCCATATCACCACGGTGCAGCCAGTCTCCCAAACTTCTTAGGAGCAATGTGCTGTCAGCATGCCCGTGTCCCTGAATTGCTCTAGAACTGTTTCTCTCTTAAATCCTTGTGGTGTGTCTCCTGTGAATGGTTGAGATTGGAAGGGAACTCTTGTCCAATGACTCCTAGCAATAGAAAGTTAGAAAGTTAGAAATAGAAAGTCATGGTTTCAGCCAAATTTACCAAAACCAGCCTGACAGATGGACCTTCCTCCTGCCAAAAAGAGAGAGGAAGAGATAAGGAGATTTACAAATTTAGAATGAACTAAACTATTTTAATGAAGTATTAATACTAAAATTAAAGTAAGAAGAAAATAATGAAATAGATACAATATATATAAAACTGTATCAAGCTCCCAGGATGATGATCACGTCACCAGCAGGCTTCAGGAAAAATCCCAGACTGGACTCGGTGATCAACAGAATCTAGATTCCAGATTTGGAGTCAGGAATGCATGGATTGGTGTCAAAGGCACACAAACAGGCAGGGTCCTCCTTGGATGTCAGCCATTGAAGAAAGAGAGTTGACCCTCAGCTTTTATACTGAGCATGATGCGGATGGGATGGAATACCCTAGTTGGTCAGTTTTGGGTCACCTGTCCTGTCCGTTCCTCCCTACTGGTGTGACCGCCCTATGCTTTTGTGCTTCAGACCCTCAAACGGGGCAAATAATGAAATTACCTGAACTTGGATGTTATAGCAATAAGTATAAGCAAGATCCTATCTGCATACCATTCCTTGGTATAATCAGGTCTTATCACTGTGAGAGTGAACAGTTTTCTGAACAATATCCTGTGAATTTCAGAGTTTAGTTAGTTAGAAGAGGCCCAGCTAAAAAGTAAAATTGTAAAACAGAAAATTGTTTCATTTTGCTTCAAACCAGGACAGAAGTGAATCTTTGCTATAAGAAGAGTTAGACCTATAGCTTGCTGTGTAAGGAGATTTGGCCACTTCTACTCTAGCAGGGAGACATACCAAGTTATTTAACGCTTAGAAAGACAATTCATTTTTATTTGAATTTTCTGTCCTAAGAATATGCTGAGGAACACCTCACAGGACACTGTTTTTGTCTCAGAATATTCCCATATTTTTCTTTCACCCTTTGCATTACTCTTTGCACCAGTCTGTATTATTTTTTTCACATAAACAGTACTATTTCCTTTTGGAAATTCTTCTGTTAGTAAAGTTTTGAACTCCACTAAGCAAATGTAGTAGAATATGTGGAGGAAAGAATTCCTACAGCAATCCTGCATAGATCTGTTTCTTATATAGTCTACATGGGATGATTTTTCCAAGGATATTCTCTGACCTTTAAGCTGTTTATTTTAATATTCACCCACCAAAGAAATGTTCTTAATTACAAAAAAAAAAATAAAAAAATCTTACCTTTCCTCAATTATGGACATGAGGAAACATCTGCAAAAGGCATATTTTACCCTGTGGTAAATAAATTAATTTCAGATCCCTTCTTAAGAATCAGCGGCATGGAATAGAAAATATAGCAGGAGTCTTTCTTATTGATATATTGATATATTGTTATTGATAACTTTTATATGCTTTTGAAAAAATGATAATTTTTTGTTAGTTTTTCAAAACTAGCAAGCAAGCTATCTCCTGGCCTTTTTTTTCTGCTTCTCTTTTTGTTTCTGATGTCCTACACACACACCAAAAAAGAGCATCACCATCTAAGAGCAAAGAAGGTGAAAGAAAAAGGCAGAAAAAACAATTTTCTGACAATTTTCTATCTTTTTTTTTTTTTCTCTCCCTATGATTTCCTGTCCTGTCTCTTTTTGTACACCATTTCTACAATGGCCAGTTCTCATTCTGGAGCATTTTCAGAGGTTTATGAGATGATCACAGTCAAGATGCCTGCATTTTCTTGAATACCATTGTCTTTCTTCCTCTTCTGTGACACTTCTTTTTCACAAAGGAACCTAGCAATTTTCACTTCTCTGGACTGGCAACTTTCCTCTCTTTTCTACTGCATTTTCTTCCCTGGAGCCATTTCTTTAATTTCATATACTTGCAGTTAGTTTTTTTCAGTTAGTGAAGAATATTTCAACACTTGATGACAATGATCTGTGGATCACTGTAAACTGATCCTATGTTTTCAAACTTTTTGAATCTTATTCTTACTTGAAAATCCTCCATCCCAAATTCAAAAGACTTAATATACAGCAGTAAGTAAACATAAGTTCATGCAGCCTGTTCTTAAGAAGACACTTATAGAGCACCTTTTTGGAAATGACGTATGTGAGAACTTAGCTGAAAGAGTAGCCATATAAAGAGCTGTGGTAATAACCTTTTAGATTACGCCAACTGTAAACTTTTCTGGAAGAATGTACCATCACACTTTCCATTTTGTGAGATTACCTGGGTTTAATTTTGTTTGGACTGTATCTTTGAAACGTCCTGATTTTATTTGCAGGCCCCAAATCTGAATAATCAGTAGATAGTTTGTTTCATGAGTGATTTGACAAATCCCTAAGATGCTGAACAAAAGCAACAAAAGGCAGTTGTAACCTTGCCTTCTCTGCTGAGTTTTCAGATGTGTCGTGTTTACTAAAAACACTCCAGAGGTACTTGCTACAGTCCCATATCTGCCTTCCAAATGTCATTTTCTTTGCAACTACTTCTTTTTGTCATGATTAACAGCTTGTAGCTATTTCTTAAAGCATAATTTTTCCAGAAAAGTAATATTTTTCCAGTTTTGAATCATTGTGTCTCACTTGCTGTGAAAAGTCTGACAGTGTTACTGATTTCTCTAGGATTCTTGGAATTCACAACTTTGAAGACCAGTTCTTAATCCACAAGCATCTCCAGCAGTCTTTAACATTATAACAAGAATTCCAATCAAGCCAATACTTGATTGGGAAAAGACATCTTTTCTTAAAAATAGTCTTGTAGTATAATCAAAGGATAATAAAGGGTAAAGCATTTTGTGGAACTGTATCATGTCAGCTACTCTTCATAACTGATGAGCACTTTTACTGCATGTCTGACAGGAAATGCCATGTAGCTAGTCAAACTTCTGTTCAGGAATAAGACTCATGTATTTACTGAAGGGAAAACGGCTGTCATTACTTACCTAACAATGTATTTCTTCTTTCAAATTTTGTTCTATGATAATTTGCTGATTTACTTGTACTTGCTGTACTTGCTTGTTCAGGAGTCAGAGCATTTGTTGACTGTGTTTTCTCAAGTTATTCTTTTATTCTGAAGAATAGAGAAAGTCAAAGTAACAGTGTGTTTCATTTCAAGATAATGTGAAAGAGAAGCTACTGTCATTAAATACATGCAGTGATGCATTCTTACACAGAAGCTTGAGAGAAATTTCTGGGTGGAATTTGGCTATATGCATTTCCATCTCAAGAAACAATCCCTAAATTAAAACTGTCAAAAGGATCCTCACTACTTTATGTATAATTACCCTATAGGCATTCCCTCTCTTATGATGTCTTGTATGAAAAATGGCTTTACCTCTTAGAGACACAGTCTGCTACAGCCAATGCTGTCAAATGATGGCAGAAAGAGACAATTGCCAAGGAAAAATTGCCTGCTTGTCATTTTTTCCCCAGCCCACACCTTGTTCCCCGTGCTTGTAGGTATATTCTCACTTGAATATTACATCTCTCCCTTTCACTAGCTGAAGTTTTTCTCTCTGACTGAAGAAATTTTTTAGCTAAACAAGACAAGGGGAAAGAAAGGAGGACAGCCTATCAAAAATCTAATATTTCTTCCTGCATTCATTGGCATGATAGTGTTATGTATTCTCCAGTCTATTAGAGCACACTGTAAAAGAAAAGGTTATGAGTAATAAGAAGGTTTTACTTCTTCATGTCTTTCCCCCTTCTTACATCCCTAAATAATCAGAGTGGCTTTTTGATAAGTGATTTATAATCTGCGCTATATTATAAAAAAATCACAACTGAAGAGAAATCCTGCTGAGGGTTCAACCTACAAGACGGATCTAGGGATATGTTGAAACAGTCAGAAAAGAACTGGTTTTATATTTATTTTCTTTTTTTCTAAATTTTCATGCCAATAAGAAATTGGTAGTCCCCAGAAGATATATCTGTTAAGTTAAGTTTGACACTCATATCTTTCTCACTTAATGCATCATTATTTGAAACATTTTAAAAATCTAGGATGGTGAATGGAACATTGATTGTCCAACTAGGGCACATTCACTTTCTCTTACCTTCCACGTGCCTGAAAGGTAAAGTCTGGAAAGTCTTGTATCTAGATTGTCTGGAAAAGCCTGGAAAACTGTATCTAGATTAGAGAAAGGCCAGGAATAAGCCAGCTTCTCAAAGGTAAAGGTCAGTGCATTATGTAGGAAAGTGATGGATACTTTATTTGTGAATCAATTGACAATATTTCTATTTTGTTTGCATTTTCACTTCTGGTGGAGGGATCAGATTTGTCCTGGGTATATGGAACAAAAGGCAAAGGCTGTATGCTTAATTTCTCTCAGAGGAAAATTGAAGTCCTGGCACTGTTTTCCAGAAGTTAATGGCAGAATTCTTCTTAGCTGCAACTGAAACTAATTTCACCTCTAAGTTTGTAAACAGTCAGTTAAAGGAAATGGTCCAGTATTTAATGTTTGTTTCTGATAAATATTTGTGGTTTTTCCCCTGTAACATTTTTTTTTTCATCTGATCATTTTTCCTCTGTTGCTATGTTATATTTTTTCACTTTTCCTATAACCTTTAATTTATGCAAGTACTTGGGTACTGTGCCAGTCAGTTTCCAGGAATGCATTTCTGTCAAGACACATTTGTGAATCTTACACAAAAAGCATTGTTAAAATGCACATATATTATGAAACTATGGACAAAATGTATCAGACTTCAGCAGCAAACAGACATGAAAAAAGTCAGTCCTGTGTGAGGCAAAATGTTAAACAAAAACAGTGACCAACTGAATAATTTCTTAATCAAAACCAGCTTTTAGGATATAAAATTTACAGCATTCTAGTTTAGTTTTCTCCTTGTCATATGCAGAGATCATAAATACCTATGAATACCAGGTGAAACTGTTTGTAAAATGTAAGAAGCTTGGAGTTTAAATAACAGGGAAGTTGCTGTGAAGGTCTTGCTTGGATGACTTGTAGTATCCAAAATACACCCTTTGTCTGTGCAAATTACGTATGTTTTCAAATGATCTAGTGTACCTGGAAGCTCCAATATGTTTTCATGTTTATGTAACAGGCGTCATTCTTAAAGGTGGATTTTTTTTAACAATTCAAATAGAAGATGGCTACTAGGTATCCAAATAAGCTTTATCAGCATTTTTACCTCAGCTATGTGAATGATTACATCAGCATATGTGAACCCTCTGACAATAAACCCTTTGGATTGTGACATATTTCTGGATTAATTTTTTACTGCAATTAATATTCTGTTTCTTAAATGCAACATTTATAAAGGTGGTCCAGTTTCTGTTTGTTCTAAAGGGAACTTCATTGTTCCTTCCATCTAGAATATGATTCTAACAAGTTTCATTTGGAAACTTCAACCTGAAGCATATCTTTCTCTGAAAAATAATACTTTTTTTTCATGGGAAGGAAACATCTTATTTCATTGCTATTCTTGTTGTTCTTCTTGTTGTATCCTTTTTAGCACAATGTCCAGCAAATGAAATCCGTACAGAATCATCAGGAGTGATCCTTAGTCCAGGTTACCCAGGCACCTATCCCAACTCTCAGACATGTTCTTGGACTATAAAGGTTGAGCCAGGATATAACATCTCCATCTTTGTAGAAATGTTTCAAAGTGAAAAGCAGTTTGATGAGCTGGAGGTATTTGATGGTAAGAGAGCTTTAAATTCTATCTAATCCCAAAAGAAAAAATACTGGGTCAACAGAGTTTGATTTTCAATTATTGGTTTCATAATGCATTGATACATCTGAAACAATAGTACAGTATTTCTGTTCCTTTTGCTGTGAGTCTAAATCTGTTGGCCAGTGAAAGTTTTATAGGTACATTCAAGAATACAAAGCACTGAAATTTTCTTAGGTATTGTTAGAGGAGAAACAGCAGAAGCTGCAGCATTCCTATGAAAGTCGTACCCTTTTCTGTTTCCTGGGAAATATATGAAGGTGTCTGAAAGGAGAATTTAATGTGCTATTTTGTAATGGATCATTTCTGGTGAGAAAATATTTTGGGGGTATAACTCCATTTGTCCCATTTTGTAAAATTATTACAAGCTAAATACTCAAATTGGAGTCCAAATACCCAGCCTACTTTCTCCATAGCATAGCAGAACCAGTGCTCTACTGTGATTGAATATACTCCGTTAAATTATTTAACCATCTATTTTGGGACAAAGAAGAAAGAAATTACAAAAACTCAATTTCAAGAGTGTTACTCAGTGGCAACCTCTCAAAGGGCCCTATTTAATTTACAGGTTATTCTTATATTCTACTGAATTCTACTATTATTATCACTTGTTCTGTTCTCATTGATTGATGAGAATAACTAGTCCCAAATTGTTCTTTAATATATTTTTATTCATTTGGAGACTATTAACATATCTTCCCTCATTAACCAAGAATATATGATAACTCTGGTAGAACTGATTAATATTCACTATGGGAATTTCATAGCATGAAAAATATTAAAAGGTCATATATGTTTTGAGATCTCTTTTTCTCAGTATTTTTCTTAAGTAGTAGATTTTTAATATCTAAAATTATTAAAATATTTTCAATTTTTGATAGCAGCATTCATAATATGTGTGTTGGTCCTTGTCAGGTTAGTAGAGAAAGTATGATGAAAAATTATCTTTTTCTCCGCTCTATTCTGTATTTAACATAACACAATATGTGGTATGCCTGGAACTTTTCTAGTGGTCTGATTATTTTCTTTCTTTTTGAAAAATTCTGTTGAAATTGCTTAATGTTCCTCATGAAGATTTTTGTTTCCTTACACATTTAAGTTTAATGAAAGTAGATTATAAATAATAGATCTGAGAGAAGAATTATCATAGTTACTGCATTTTCAAGTATTGTCACTTCATGACATGAAATCGCATTCTTACAAATTCATCTCTAGTGCAGCTCTACTGAAATCATTTTTTCTACCACCCACCAGCAAACTTAAATGAGAAAGATAATGGCATATTTATAACCTCTCAATACAGTGCTATGTAGAGATTCCTGAGCTAGCTCTCAACAAGTTGATGTTTAGTTGATGCAGTCCCTGTGGCCACATTAGCAATGTGTTTTGCTGAGCTAATTAGTTCTACATCTCGATATCACAAGTTTGTTGGGGCAGAAGGCAATGCTGATGTGGCTATACTGTTTCCAGTGATGGATATAACTCAGATTACCTCATTCAGAGCCAGCCTAGGTATTTTCCTCTATTGCTGCATATATTATATGCATATGTCATATTCTGGGACCTTGTGTGGTCTAAACCAGCATACCTTTGTTTACATTAATAGAACTACATAGATCTATGTACACATTGTCAAACTTTATACAGAAACTAGATGAAGATTGGCAAGACAACTTTTAGAAAAGGGGTATTTGCTGAGGCACAGGTCTCTGATTACTTTATATGGCAGCTTCAGAACGCAGAACAAAATAGTGACTATACCTAACTGACTACACTGTAAATTAGGGTGTGTAAGTAGCTGGATGATTATCAGTAGAGGCATCCAGTCAATGAGGCCAGCCTAGTCAGCTGGGAACAATAAGCGCATTAGCCATTCCCACTGATCAGACAGACCCTTAGGAAATCCCGTCTGTATTCTAAATGAGAAAAACCTTAAATGTACCATGAATGTTATGTTTAAAGCCTTCTGAACTTCAGAACACTGTATCTAGGCATCTTACACTGAATAGCATTCATTTCATACAGCAAATTTTCTTTGATTGTTTTTTTCCCTGAAAAAATTTCTCCCAGTGACTAAAAAATGCAGCATGGTATGTGGTGCCGCAAACTAATTCATGATCACTAACTGGGAAAGATTCTAATTTCATTGTATGTAGTAGATCTTTATTTTTAGTTGTACTGTTTTAGCACCTTTATTTGAGAATTTCAAAAGAACATATGCATTCTAAACTGTAAAAAATAAATTCTATTAAACAGATTTTATAAAAACAAGGGGAAGCATAGTAAAATCAAATACACCATCATGTTTGAAGTAATTTTTTCAAGGAAAAATAGGAATTGACCTTAACATTACTCATCAGTTATTCTACACTGTAATCATCAAACACTAACTTCCTATCACGAAAAACAAATAAGCCTCAAAGTATTTTGATGAGGGCATTCTGAGCAACCTGTGCCCAAAGCTATGCTTATTTGTTCTTACTTTGTATATGTATTAGTTAGACATTATTTTTTATTATTTCTTTAGTTGTAGTGTGGTCATTACGATGACTGAACTGCAGTTCCTAAGAACTGAGAAGTTGTCTTAATCTTTATGGTTTGCTGTGGCTTCTACAGCCTCCCTTTGGTACCTGAAATGTCCAGATCAGAAAATGTACTTTTTTTTTTTTTTTTTTTTTTGGTATGAAGGAGGTTAAAATGTTGAGCTGTATTCANGCTGACAACAGTTGTTTTCAGTTTTTAGGTGTCCTTTGATTCTGTTTTATTTTTGTGTTTTCATGCAACATAAGAAGAGCTGATCAGGCTGCAGCTGCTCAAATTCAGCAAAAATGAATCAAGCAGCCTCTTTATTTCAAATAGATGCTGTGGCCAAGATAATGGTGTTTGGACGTGGCTTTCCTAAACTTGACAAACTTGGAGCAAAAGGCATAGTGAGCATGTGAAAGGGAGGAGTTCAGCTGGAGTTAATATGGAGGAAGAAGATGCCATTTCTTGTTTTAGAAAGCTTTCCGTTGGAGATTAGTTCGATATATAGATTTTTTTTTCCTCTTCAATATATGTTGTTTTATTCTATATCTAGTCTCCAAATAATTATTTGTGCTTCTAGGGTTTTATTGTGATGAAGATACTGGTCTAGTGCCATGACATTTTTTTTCAACATCCTGTATTTAGCAGAAGTATTTTTTTTCTTTTTTTACATGAAAATGATACTATAATAAACACACTGTCTTTTAACAGGACTGAGTCCTAGTGAAGTGTGTATTGTAAATTCATAGCACTTGTACATAAGTGTATTCCACAGTGAAACAGTGATGATCTTATATGTGACAGCAGTTTTTAGCTAATGTGTTCACTCTGTTGTATGGTGGTGTTTAAAAGTATATAAGCTGTACAATGTCAAAGAATGTATAGATTAGCTACCACCCACTATTTGGAAAAGAGTTTAAATAAAAAATGTATATAAAAGGACAAGGAACAGAAGCATTACCTTATTCAAAGTAATTGTCTTCAACAGAAATTAATTTTTTAAAGATTTCTACTATTCTTTCATTTTTATGGCAAAACCATTAATTGTTTTGTGTTTCAGCTTTTTTTTGTACCATGATTATTTTATTGTGCCCCCTAGTGGAAATGTAAAACTGGATGGATAGTTGAAATAGAGTTCTGTTTATTATTTCACTGCCGATGGTGTACCATGTTATTTCCTGTTCTTTCCTTGTATATTCACGTTCACACCTGACTTAAAATACGGAGAGGGTTACTTAAACTAGTAGGACTGTAAAATTCCAATAATTTCTTTATTCAACTCCAAAGGTTCCTCTGGGCAAAGCCCTTTACTTGTTGCTTTAAGTGGAAATCATACTGGACAACTGAATTTTACAAGCAAGATGAATCAGCTGTATCTTCGCTGGTCAACTGATCATGCAACCAGCAAGAAGGGTTTCAAGATCCGTTACTCAGGTATTTTATAACTATTAATGATTGTCATTAAATTATACTTCGTGGTTATACATATTATTTAGTATCAAATTAGGCCTTGTGATTTAATATCTGTTTTTCTGAAGATAATTTATTATAATGTACGTTTTGATGATGTGTCATCATTCTAGTGCAAGTTCAAGGTAAGCACAGGACTTGGACTCTGTTTTTTCCCATTTTGCTGAAGAGGTCCAGATTAATACCTCTCCAATGAATATTTCTCTCTGCAGCCTGCTGTCTTGTCTCAGCACACCTGAAGCAAGGCCTTTGAAATGTAGTGGGAGGGATAGCCCTTAGATTTATACAGAAGTACTCGAGAATGAAAATTTTTGTCCTACTCCACCTACAATTCAGTGCAAAACTGTTAGATTTACAATTTCCTTGGTTTGCAGTTCACAACTCGTATTGCTCCGTTCTTCTTAAGGTACAAATAAATGGAAAACTGACCCTTACTCAGTTACCAGGCTATTTAACATGTTTTCATGCACACATGAGCAGATACAATGCTCCTAAAAGGTTTGGATTGGGGATCATTTACCTGATGTAAATAGTGAGAGAGGTGATAGTTGCTGTCTGTTGTTAACATTTGCTTTTTCTGTATTTAGACTGATTAGCAATGTAAAGGTTGTGTGTGTTAATTTTGGTGGGTAGTGTCAATATAAATTAGGTAGAGAAAGGAATCCTAAAAGTGTTTTAGAAGAACATTTTATCAAGCACTAGGCATCTAACATTCATTAATGCAAAATGCCATTTAGGGAGATGATTTTCACAAAGCTCATCCCTTTTCTGTACCATCTGTGTACTGGCTGTCTAACCTCTGGAAAGTTTCTCTTGTTACTGAAACAGAAGTTCAGGGCTGAGCTCAGAGAATAATAATGATCATGTTTTCAGGACTTAAGAAGTATGGACAGAACTATGAGCAGTCAGGTGGAAAAAAACCCACACAAAAATAAAACCTTCACCTCACAAGCAGCCTTTGGAGTATTACTGCAGACTAACTGAAACTGAGGGATGAGGGGAAAGGGAAGTTTTTTTCAAGAATACTGGAGATTTATTTAGTTTTTCATAGGGAAAAGTTGGTTGCAGTACCTAATAGACGGATTGAGAATGTGGCAAAAGGAACAAAGAGAATTTGTCATGTGATAACCCTCAGATGTTTGTTACTGAAGGGAGTGGACCTTCTGTAATGAATTTAAAGTGAGAAGTAATACCAGGGTTACAAAAATGGATTTCTTGTAAAGCACTTGTTTTCCAAGTATCAAAATATATGAGGGAAACTGGTTGTTGAGGAATGAGAAGTTATTTTACACCTTTGAGCATACACAAAACATGTTTTGCAGTAGTGAAGAAGTGGTCTCTCTAGTTGCTAGGCTCAATTCATCAATTATTATGGCACTAGCTGCAACTAATAATAAAATTGGGGCACTGGAAAAAGATATGCAATCCTTACGGCTATGTTTTAGGAACAAACAACTGTTTTGCATTTTCTGCTTCACTAACAGTCAGCGCCTGCATTTTTCTCTAAACTTCTGTACATTTTACATGAGATTGAATGGAAATAATCAGTATGAAAGAAGAGTAACAGTGAGCGGCAGCATAAACAATTGGATTTTAATCTTAATGAGGAAAGCAACATCATGAAAATAGGAAAAATGCAAGATCCCAAAAAGGCTATTGATACTGTGGCAGCTGTGACTGAGCCAGCAGGCTTCCTCATAATGAAGACCCTACTGAAAAGAATTGCTGCCCTCCCACAACCCTCCCCTTCTTCTCCAGCTCTGCCTGTGCACAAAATTTTGCACATTGTAGTTTTCTCAGAACTAGATTTCATTTGTAGATACAAATTTTCTCCACCTTTTAAAAGTGCTAGAAGCTTTCAGAGGAATGCTTAATGTTGCCTTTAGCGTAGAAGCTTACTTGTATAAGCTATTTGTCTAATGTTACTTTTATTTTTTCTGCCTTGTGGTTTAAGGCTTTTTGCTAAATCATAGAGCAGAGTGGTATTTTTTTAAGGAATTTGAATAGTTTAGAGGCACTAGTATAATTTTAATCTAAATAATAAATATCCTGACAGCACTAACACTTATGTATTAAATGATCTCTTCCTAATTTAGTGAGTATCTCTATAGTATAGTGAAACTAGGAATGGAAGCATCAGTTCAAATTTCTTGCAGCCCTACAGAAGTAATCCCTTTTTTATTTGAAAGATGTGTAATATGCCAAAAATATAAGAAAAATGTATTGTGTGCTGTAATGCTTGCTTGTTGTTTTGTAGTGCTTGAACTTGACTTCCTGATGCAGCTGGGTTCCGCAAAAACTATGTAGTTTATTACAAATGGGGAAGATCAGTGAGTGCTCTTGTAACCTGATCAGTTATTGCAAGAAGCTTAACTCTTGACTGTTCATTTAATTTTATTTTTAATCTTCGTACCTGTGGAACAACTGTTCCTATATCCTCTCTATTTCAAGATAAAAGAAAAAGCAATTGTTTGCTTTGGTTTTGTCTTTACATTTTCCAGTAGCTTGTTAAAAGTGAGGAGGGAATTGTATGAAGATAATTAAGACTTTTTTATAGTTGTTTATTCTGTTGTTCCTAAACTTTTAGATGGTTATTTGCTATAGAAAATACAGCAGAAAAGTCAATCAATGGGGTTTATTCTGTACTTTGAATCAAAACCAGTATAAACAGGATCATTTATAAATGTTGAACCATCACTAAGGACATCTGTACTATAGATGTGCACTAAGAACAGAACTGTACTATTATTTATAGCCAGATATATAATTTTTGAAGATGCAGACATTCACAATTACAACACTAAAGAGAGAACAGGTCTTGACAAATTTATCTTGCCATTTACATTCTGTTTAGACATTAAAGATAAACTGCAAAAGAAAAAGAATGGCAGTTGAACCTTTTTACATTGCTCGATTGCATATTGTTCTCCTTTTATTGTTCAAGTGAAAAATAATGTATGGAATGGATGGGCCATTAATTAAGAAACAGTTTAGTAATCAGAGGAGGTACATTTAGTTTTCTTGTGTGACCTTACCTAATCACTTAAGCCAGCATTTGATTTCTTATCTATAAAGTGAGAATCTCTAAAGTGAGATACATAGTAAACCTCTGCCTCACTGGATATTTCAAGAGTAGCAGCACAAAGGACAAAAGATCCCCTGTTAATATGGTGATGATGACAAGTATCCAAAGGGCAAGTTAGAAGGAAACAGTGGACTAAGCTGTGACTTTTTATCTGTGAATAAAGAAATCTATCATACAAGCTAAAAGAAGGCAACATGGGATTTCAAGGAAGGCTTTTTGCTTATTTATAATTTCAAACACAGGGCAGTATTTCAGTGGGTAGTTATAAGTATCTTTTTCATATAAGTTTTTAGGCTATTGATCAAACATATTGCTGGGAAAGTAAGTCCATTGCTAAGATAAATTCTTAGAGAAAATGCTGTATGATTCACTCTAAGATTTACAAAATCATCAGTTTCAAATAATTTTAATTTGGAATTAGGGATTATTTAATTGAGCTTCCCTTAGACCGAGTGCCTCAGACAACTTTAAAGAATTTCAACAAAAGAGATTCAATGTTCCAGCTCCTAAGAGAATATGCTTTGTGAAAGGAAGAACATGGTCCTGTGAATCTAAAATCGGTGTTTATCAGTGCTGCTGTCCACACATCAGTTGATTGGTGATGTGTGATTTAGCCAGGCAGTTATTACCCTGTTGGTCTTCAGTTGCAAATAACAAATGAGCACTGTGATTATAAGTGAGCTGAAAAGTGTTCAGTATGTTGCCTTGTAAAAAACATTAGTGTTTAAGGGGCCTTGAAAGAATGTGGATGCTATGTCACTTGGAAAAGTAAATTAAATGTGTAAATGTAAAACTACTTCAGATCACTGGAACAGCTTCATAGAAGTTTATCACATTTTGTGATACGTTGTCATTCCTAGATGACAACATGCCTGTGTCATTGCACCTATATCAGCTAAGCCTCATGAAGTTCCAGGACAGATTCCCTCTCAGAAACTGTCTGGGAGGAAAACAGCATTTTGTCCCAGTGGTCCTTAATACAAGACTGCAGTATTTTATGAGCACTCTGCAAAGATTCTTGCTTAAACCCAGAATTTTTACATAGTTGACAGTGGCTGCAGGTTTCAGTCTGACATTCCTCAAGCATTTACTTACCCTTCAGATCTTCAGGCATTTTTTATTTATTGCCTCGTATGTGATTCTTCATTTTATATGTCAGTTCCTGATCCTAGAAGATGTTATGTATGCTTCATCCTGGACTCTGAAGGGAATTCACTTTAAAGATAGATTAAAAATTACTAAATTGTAGGTTAAGAAGGGAATTGTGTGGAGTCTTGAGTCTTCAAGATTTTTTAGAGCTATAAAATAAAAGTCAATCTTCAGAATTTTAATTGGCCTCAAATGCTTTCCTTCTTTTCATGCTATGCATGGCTTAAACAATAAATTGTTTAAGCATCATCCTTCTGTATTCATATTTCACAAATACTCTGAGTTTTGGTAGGGCTTTTACATGGAGGAGCGCTACAGGCACTGCTTGCCTGCAGCGTTGTTGCTGATTTCTGACATACTGACTACTGCCACTACTGTAAAATATTGTCATTAATAAAGATTTTTATAATAGTAGGAGATGGATCTGATCTATCTTAAATAACTATTTAAAAAATGTTACCCAAACATATATTATTCATATCACAAAATTAAGTCCTTGGAGACTGGAATAAGATTTTTTCATATCATATTTTTAAATTTCAGTTACTGAAGTGTTGAATAGATACTACTGCAACTGAACTCAGTGTAATTTTGATTGAACATGTAACACTAGATTGGGAAAATCAGATCATAGTTATTGAAATAGTAAAAATTTTAGTATTAAATTTTAAATATTATTTAACTATATTATTTAATATAAATTATAGTATTTTAGTATGAAATTTATTATTCTCTGTATTTGAAGTACTTGTAAAATGGGAATAATAATGATTCTTGCTTCAATGAAATTTTCTGAAAAGAATTAGTTAATATACATGTAATATCCAGATAAAACATATACAGTCGTATTATAAAAATATCCCACAAATTATATCCTGAAACTGAGTAATTTTAAGCTATTAAGGCCTGGAAACTCTTCTTAAACAATTAGATATGTTATTATTCTTAACATATATATACTGAAAGTATAACGAGTGACTGTTCTCTATATCCTTTAAAGTAAAAATCCTATCAAAAAACAGTATGATCATGAGGTTACAGACTGTAAGGCCTTTATCCAGGCCAAGTGTGAGGTCTTGTATATAGGCCAGGGCAATCCCAAGCACAAATACAAGCCCTCCAATACCTAGAGGGGGCCTACAGGAAAGATGGAGAAGGGCTCTTTATCAGGGAGTATAGTGATAGGACAAGGGGTAATGGTTTTAAGCTAGACGAGAGGAGATTTAGATTTAATATTATGAATAAATTCTTTCCTGTGAGGGTGGTGAGACCTGGAACAGGTTGCCCAGGGAAGCTGTGGATGCCCCATCCCTGGAAGTGTTCAAGGCCAGGTTAGATGGGGCTTTGAGGAATCCGGTCTAGTGGGAGGTGTCCCTGCCCATGGCAGGAGGTTTGGAACTAGATGATTTTTAAGGTCCCTTCCAACTCTAATCATTCTGAGTCTGACGTAAAAGTATAAATGAACTGAAATTTGTATGTGTACTTAAATTCTGAATTCTTTTCAGCCTAAAGATTTTTTTTTAATTATTTTTTCTTTTTGATATGTTGTTTTCAATTATTTTCTAAGTACCTGATAAGGTTCATGAGAAAGCAAACAGAAAATCCAAGGTATTCTGCCATGGGGAACTATGCTAGTAAAAATGTTTTATTAGCCATAGTTAAAATTTTAAATCTCCAACCAGATTAGTAGACTTCCTCAACTTTTTGGTCAGTTCAGTGAAAGAGAAAGATGCACATTATTATGGATTTCTGAGATACTGTTAACGATCATGGAATTGTAAAGCTTGGTAATCTGTGAGCAAGGACACTTTCTGTCATGTGGGACCTTTCTTTACTGCCCTCTGTTGAACTTTTGTACTGGGAATTTACTTCTCATTTCTCATGTAGTAATAATTGTCTCAATCCTCACACTCATTCTGGTCAAAATACTTTCGCTGTGCTTCCCAACCTTCCCGCCTGCTCTCCATCTTTGGCCCCCTCTCCCTATGGATCAAAGTCTAATTTTAGTGCTTCTCTGGTAGACCACATGAAATAGCTCTTTAACTAGCTCTTGTCAATTTTTCAATCTCTTCTAGCTTCCTGTTTTAATTTTCCTTGCTTCTTATTTACATCTACCCTAATGCCCCATCCTCCTTCTTCCGTGTTCCAGTCCATGATCGTATAATCATAGAATCATACAACAGTTAGAGCTGGAAGGAACCTTAAAGATCATCGAGTTCCAACCCCATCGAGTTTGATTTTTTTTCTGAGTGCCACTTAGCTCACTGAAGAGTTTAAACTGTGCCTCTGGGCTAGCAGCATTGTTAGTTGTTACAACATAAGCAAAAAATATGACTGATGGATGAAGTTTACAGTATTTCAATATCATTCTGTGTAATTCAGCACCCTGAAGGCCCCATATTCGTGCCATTTTAAAGCTGATGTCATTGGAGGTTCATATATACTGTAGATTGCTAAAATTAACCACAGCTTTAAAAATGGCAAGACGTTCCCTGGTAATCAGAAAGTAAAGTACAACCTGTTACACTCAAAATCTTATTATGGGTAAAACCGCTATGCTTTATATGTCTATCCAGGAATTTACTGCTTGTATAACTGATTTTTTGTCAGTTTAAAAAAAGAATTAGTAGACCAGATTAAATGGTAACACAAAAAAAAGGAAGAAAAGGAAAAAAATGAAAAGAAAGCTACTATACAGAAAATCGGTATGGTTAGAATTGTTATATACACAATTTCCATTATCTAACCTTTTCTCTGGTGCTAATCATGCTTCCATTGCTCCTTGGGAACCCAGGCTGAATTACTTCAGTTTGATGTTGGTATGTTGAGGGAGATACTACAGGTCAGCAGCAGCTGGAGTCCTTCAACAGGAGGAGTATGATATTGATGATTTCTTCTTCACTCTAGGATCCTCTTAGGATTATTTTTGTTTGCTAACACATTTTTACACTGTGCTATTGGTCAAGTTCAAGTTACATCTCATTCTACTATATCTAGTCCACTTTATAGTAAAACAAAGATGCAGGCAGGTCAAACGGGGCTACACATCACGTAGCAAGTATTTTCTGTTTAGAATTACAGTACTGAGGGGATATATTTGGCTTTTCATCTGAATGGCATATTATGTTTAGGACTTACCTGCTGTTCTTAAGATCTTCTATGATATTTAAAATTAAATGCTGCTTAAGAGGGATGACTTTAGTGGTCTTAACTACTGATCTTTTGATCTTGTGCTGCAATAGCAATATCATCTTTTCCTTCAGTAGATTGAAAAGAAAATTAAAACCATATTTATTGTGCTTCTTTAAATGTCAAATCTCTTTTTAAATTTAAAGAGTATTTCAGTAACTAAATGAATTTAGTTAGGCACATAACTGAATGTCACTGTTTTTATAAAGGGCACAGAACATGACCCCAAATAATTATTTTACTGGATCATTCCTAACGTATTGATTTTCATCCTTTTTTGTTTGTTTGTTTGTTTGTTTTTTCCTTTTTGTTTTAGTTTTTTTCAAATAACTCCCCGAGTGAAAGAATGTATAAAAGTGACATTTCAAGTACAAATAACATTGCTTACTTGAGAACGATAATTCTTTAATAGACTCTCAACAGATGCCAACATTTTTCAGAATTTTTAATATAGTACCAAGTTTTACTGCCTGGATGGCATTTCTTAGAAATTCTTTTATATACTACATCTAAATCTAGACATTTAAAAGAAGCACTCTAATCAACTCTAGGATCTCTCCCTAGTCAATGGACAGAAGCATCCATCTTTAGGGGGTAATTGATATCATAGGTCTATTGAAAATGGCATGAACATCATAGTAGGCCTAAGGCACATTTCAGTATGATGTAGAGAGTTGGTATTGTAGCAGCAGTTACAGTCTCAGTGTCCTTGATACTGGTGTTTAGTTATCAGTGGAGTTCAACATTGTTTTTCTTGTGAGGAACGTTCATAGGCTCACTTCAGTGGCAAATGTTCAGCCACATTTATTTTCTGCAATCCATGGTCCTACCATGCTGCTTCTGAAAATATATTAATCTCTGTAATCTTGACATGGTGCACTGCTGACTTGTACATCAATATGGTTTCAAGGTAATTGCTTAATATTGATTTTATCCAGTGATAAATGATTGCATGCAACATACAGGTTTGTGTTAGACTCCATGTGTATGTCACACTATCCTGTATTTTTACCTGACTTGGATGCAATCTGGGCAATCATACTCCATCCTTATGTACAGGTAGTGCAACCTTGTTTTTTCTTAAAAAAAAAGAAAGTCTTTATTGCTCACTTTTTGGAGACAATTATAAATTTTGGACTTTTTTTTTACTTCCTCAGCACTTCTAGACATTTCAACTATCTATCACAAGTCCTTGAGGATCATGCTGGTCAGGAAAATCTCTGTTAACAGTATTTATAGTAGTAGCAATTAAGGTTTAGGAAGGTTTATTTTTATTTGAAAACTTATGTTTAAAAAAGTGAATTCAATTTTGCTTCAGATGTAGTAATTCAACATTTAAGAACCTGCACTCACAGGTGCAGGTATATCAAAATAAGTGATATTATTTTGCTAAAAAATTAGTGCAAATACCATGTAACATACTTGGAAAGCATACGTAAAAAATTTATAAATGCTACTCGGAAAAATGATGCATCTGATGAATCGGTCTATTGTATTTTGTCATGTAATTTTTGTAACATACTAGGGAAAATATTTAATTTTTTGACTTACATGTCTAACTGCACTAGTTTTTTAAATAAAAATATAAATAATTATTTTTGTATATTATGTAGTTCAAAGAACAGTTTTATGTCTATAAAGTTATCAAATTTGAAATACAATGTTTATTTAGTGTGAGTGAACATACTGAACAATCTATATGTTTCCTGATTGCAGCTTCTTCATGTACAATAACATAAACTAATTTTTGATTGTAAACTATGTTTTTGAACTTCATTATATTTCTTCATAAGAAGTCTAAATCTTCACTGAGGATTTCAGAAGTAAAGGATTTTGTGCTAATTTTAATGGTATTCAGAGTTTGCACGCATCATAAATAATGTGAACTTTGTAAACAGTGTTTTATGTGGTTTAATAATGTCACCTTTTTTGGTATTTAGCTCCCTATTGCAGCTTAAACCCTATCTTGAGGAATGGTGGAATTGTAAATAAAACAGGTGGTCCTGCTGGAAGTAAAGTTCGCTATTACTGCAAACCTGGGTATAGAATGATTGGTCACAATAATGCGACATGTAGACGTCACCAAAATGGCATGTATCAGTGGGATTCTCCTGTGCCAATCTGCCAAGGTAAGATAATGTTTTCACATTGGGTGAGCTTCTATAAATTTATTGTAAAAAAATAATTCACAAAATAAAGATACAGCATTGTTAGTGCTGCTGCATGCCAAGATACACACTGACCATGAAGTTATCCAACCAACTATTGAATTGTGTACTTAATATGTGCAGTGCTACATAATTATGAAATGGATTAATGCAGTCAAATACAGACCAAATGAAAAATATCTTTTAAGGTTTTTTTTTACTTAATAATATACCTGTCTCTAAAGAGTGCCCAGTTCTCTAAAGAGTTCGAATAAAATACAGAATATTTTATTAAAAAAAAAAAAAAATTAACTTCTGGGGTTTTTTTTGTGTATCCTGGAGTTAGCCAGAGTCTACTTTAGTTTGTTCCAGACATCTGTTAAGAATAGTTACTATTTGCCAAATGTTTATAACTTTTCCTGTGTGAAAACCTACACACAAGCTACATAGGAGTAACACAAAGTAGTACAAAACAGTTAAACAAGGTTTGGTTTAGTTAAAAATACACTTTCACCCATTATTCAGTAAACAGTAGAGATTAAGGAGTTGTATGTCAGATAATATCAGGAATGTGAGTGGGAGGAGAAAGACTGCAAATTCTATCCATATCATATATGACCTATTTTATGATATTTTCATTTGTGTCTGCTTCTAGACTGCTTTGTCTATAGGAAGAAATTGTATTAACATCCATATTTAAGACTTGTTGAAACTTCTTTGATTAAAACCTATGTTTAGTTGTTCCTAACTTCGAAGATGTTGAGTGTTTCATGTCTTCTTCAAGACAAGTACTTTGCTTAAGATTCCATCAAGAATGATACAGATGTGTCAAAAAACAACATAATATGGAAGTTCTGGTTTGCACCTTAATAAAAAATAAAAAAAAAAAAGAAAAAGAACAACTGAAATTTGAAATTTGGCATAATGCTTATTCTTCTGTTGAAGCCGTGTTATTTGCGAGAAAAGTAAAAAGCTGCGGAAATTTAGCTACAGTTGAAGAATGTGAAGTACAGTTCACATCTTTTACAAAGAGGAATTTTGTAGCTAATTATTTCTTCAGCATGAGTATTTCAATGCCTAGATGGGCCATGTGGCTACACCCTACCAGTCTAGGGAGAAGAACAGGCTGCCAGTGTGTCACAAGCAGAATCTGTATATCTGTGCTTCCAGACTCCAGGATGTCTGCTAATCCTATATGCCATAACGTGTTATGGTATATGATGCTGTTTGACCTTCCTGAAAGTCTCCAAATCATGGAGGCTAGTGCATGTGGGCTAGTCCTGAGGCAAATTAAGGGACAAGGGCTGCTTTTGAGCTTACTTGAAATGTGTTTTAGGTAAAGTAGGTGGTGCTGGTGTAGGAACTGAAAGCTCAGACACATTTTACACTAAATAACTTGGAATGATGACTGGGCCTACAGCTTGGCCAGAAGACCAGGGAAGTGTAGGATACAGTTCAATATTAAAACTAAATTTAAACATCTGTATGTGAGATGAATTCTTCATTAATTTGCTTAAGCACAGTAGTTTAATGTCCTGTCCTCCATCTACCAGTCTAGACATATTTTACCTGCCCTCCATATACGAGTCCAGGAAGGGACAAGCTCCTATGGTATATCCACTGGACTTGTCAGATGTCTTGGAAGCCTAAGAACATCTCAGGTAGCATTAGACAATGGGAAAAGGAATCAAGTCAAGGCCTATCTGCCTAAACTCTGAGGTAGTTAATATAGTTAATACTGTCAGTGAAACCTTGGGAAGTATTCTGCTGGCTAGCCAGTAGGTGTCTTTTTTAAAAAGGCAATGAAATTTTGGTTCTTACTATGGAGCTCAGATATCTCATTTTTACAACTCTTTCACAATTAAACAACTTGTATGTCTGGATAAAGCATATATTTTTCAATAACCTCTGAAATGGAAAGTATGTTTTGAAATTTATTAAGTATCTGTTAATCAAAACACATGCATTCTCTCAGAAAATTAATTAAAATTACACATTTGGTCCAGCTCATGGATTTCATTAGAGGATGTTTCCAAATAAAAATGCCTTTGATTAAGACTGAAATTTCTGTAAAACCACTCCAGCAGGGTAACATTTGTAATTAATGAATGTGTCAGAATTAATGCTTGAAATCAAATTTGATTTTATTATTAAAAAGGAGAGTTCTTTTTTTATATTTAATATAACAACATCAATTTTAATATAAATACATCTCTAATGGGTTAATCTGGTAGGGTTAAAAGATATTTTTGAATGCCAGTTTTATCAAGTGCAGACACAGGTAATAATATTCTGGAAAATACATAAAGAACTTGACTCCTGTCTAGGAAATTAGAAGTTACTGTTTTTATTTCATTTTTGAAGAAAAATGATAAATGTGAGTCATTCTACATTCAAAATATTTATAAGCAGAGAAAATAGCAATTGTACAATAGCAGTAGATATCTGCTGAAAGAAAATAGTATAGACCCCAGGAGTGATCCTGGCAACTTCATATATGTCATCGTTACCACTGTTTAGCTCATTTCCAGATCCCCATTCTGGGAAGAGTAGGAAAAGAAGTCTGAGGCCCAGAGATGAACAGATGATAAGAGAAAGTAAGAGAGAAGTTTGGCAAGAGCAGTGAGAATCAAAACCTGAAAGCAAGAAAGAGTTGTCAAGGTCAATATGGATCAGGGATGGTGGGTTTGCAGGTATCTGGAGACTGAGATGTAGTGGCACCGAGAGTGAAACAGTGACTGTATTCCTGAGAGGCATGAGCAAATACCCCACTTTAACCAGCTATTCTTCAAATACAGGTCCCAGCCTTTGGAATTGTTCTTCCTAGATTTTTCATACTAATTCTTAAAAGAGTTAAAAATAATTTCAAGAGTCTGGAAGAACACATTGCTGCTTTTCACCATTTGAGTTACTCCCTGGTGGGTTTATTAAAAAAACCTGGAGGTACCTATTTTAAGGAATTATCTCTTTTGTCTGGACCATGTGTACTTAGAAAGGCACAAAACCTATGACTGAGTTATGATAGAAGTACAGCTGATGCCATTATTTCCTGCTTAAAATCCAGATTCCAGGTACTGTTGCTATTGATTCCTCTGTGCTTGCTGAAATGGATAGAACTGCATTGCTGAGCTGGAGGTCGTTTTTGCTGAATTAAAGTTATTCTAGGACCATAACTGGGTTCCTTGTCTGCCCTGAGGTAGAAGACTGATTAATTTTTTTAGGGAACTGACTTGAAAACATCCATTTGCAGTTTGCCCAAGAGCCATGAGTCTGGGATCACCAGACTGATTCTTCATAAAATTAGCTGTTACGTGTGTTTGAGCATAGAATTAAACTTGGTCCTTTTACCTTTTGATAAATGTTATTATGCAAAAAATGTCCCTCTTAGCACTCAGTCTCAAAATTAAAATGTGAGGTAGGTAGCACAGTCAAGGAGTTCCAAATCTCAGTTTCACATTATAACATATTGTAAAATTATGATCATATTTCAAAATATAAAACAGTTAAAGAAGTATAGTACTTTAGACTAAAAAAACATGTTTGAGGGGGAACCTAGTAACAGTCTTTTAATATGCTAAAAGTAGCTCTAAAGAGGAATTAAATAATTATCAGTGTCCTTTATAGATAGAGAAATTACAGCTAAATTTACCTCAACAGAATCTTAAATTAGACTTTTTTTTTTTTTCTTCTTTTCTCAGAGAGGCTAGTGAAACACTGGAATAGATTGCCTGTGGAGAGTGGAATTTTAATCATTGGAGGTCTTTCAGGAACAAGTTAGATGAACCTTGGTCAAGTATAATTTTGGCTTATTATAGGAAAATAAGCTAGATGACCATTCATGACCATTTTTTATATCCACAACTCTAGACCACAAAGCTCTGGCTCTGGTTTTGTTTCTTTGTTATTTCGTTAGGTATCCAAGTCTGAGAATTAGGATTTCTGTGGTGTGGCTCTTCATGATGTTTCCAGTTAGATATCATAGACATAAGCTACTCAACATGGTTTTTTTGTTATAAATCCCACTTTTAGAGACTTTTCTATTGCTGCTTTTAATTTTAGGTTATTTAAATGCCTTTCTCAGCAAAATTTTCAATGCCAGAAACAGATCACTAAATGATAAATGCTTGTGCATTAAATTTAGGGATTTTCCAGTGTATGGAAATAAATCAGTGTCTGACTAATGCAGTCTCCAGCTGCTTTACTGTATGCAGGGAATTTGTATGCTTTAAATCCAATTAAATCCAGTTGGCAGCTGGTCACAAGTGGTGTTCTCCAGAGCTCAGTATTGGGGCCAGTTCTGTTTAAAATCTTTATCAATTATCTAGATGAGGGGATCAACGGCATCCTCAGTAAGTTTGCAGATAGCACTAATTTAGGTGGAAGTGTTGATCTGCTTGAGGGTAGGAAGACTCTACAGAGGGATCTAGACAAGCTGGGTCAATGGAACGAGGGCAATAGTATAAGGTTCAACATGGCCAAGCACCAGGTCTTGCATTTCGGTCACAACAATCCCATGCAGTGCTACAAGCTGGGGAAGAGTGGCTAGAAAACTTCCCAGAGGAAAAGGATCTGGAAGTGTTCATTGACAGGCAGCTGAATATGAGCCAGCAGTGTGTCCAGGTGGCCAAGACAGGCAACAGCATCCTGACTTGTATCAGAAATCATGTCACCAGCAGGACTAGGGAAGAGATTGTCTTCCTGTACTCAGCACTAGTGAGACTGCACTTTAAATACTGTGTTCAGTTTAGAACCCCTCACAACAAGAAAGACATTGAGGTGCTAGGGTGTGCCCAAAGAAGGGCAATGAAACTGCTGAGAAGTCTAGGGTACAAATTTTATGAGGAGCTGCTGAGGGAACTAGGGTTGTTTAGACAGGAGAAAAGGAGGTCAAGGGGAGACCTTATTGCTCTCTACCATTGACTGAGCGGAGGTTGGGGCAAGGTGCAGGTTGGTCTCTTCTCCCAAGTAAGAAGTGACAGGGCAAGAGGAAATGGGCTCATGTTGTGCCAAAGGAGGTTTAGACTGGATATTAGGAACAATTTATTCACTGAAAGGGTCATCAAGTATTGAAACAGGCTGCCCAGAGAAGTGGTTGAGTCACCATACCTGGAAGTGTTTAAAAGATGTGTAGATGTCTGATGCTGAGGGACAGGGTTTAGTGGTCAACTTGGCAGTACTAGGTTAATGGTTTGACTCTATGATCTTAAAGATCTTTTCCAGCCTATATGATTCTGTGATTCTAAATATAAATAATACATAAATATCTTAAAGGTATATAGGGCTATAGCTATTTTAAAGGATTGCCATAAATTTTAAATTTCTTGGTATAAGAAATAAAACATTAAAGAGTAGCTAAAACTGCTTCTTAGTTTCTAGGTAATAAAAGGCTTTTCCACTGGCAGGGATTACCTGTTCTTTAGAAGAAGTATATATTTCTGCCGAGCAAGATAATAGAAAAAAATAAGCTTGAGTTATGTACTTGCACTCTAGATACCTATCTCCCAGCTGGAACCTGGCAGTCTCATCTAATCATTGACTTAAGAAGCATGTTGAAAATTCCTCAAGTCAGAAGGTTTCCTGGCACCATTTTTTACCATTTTGCAATCATATGGGAATCTGGGAGCTTCAAAATACTTGGATGTGGGACAGTGGTGATATTCTTTCCACTGTCCAAAGTTGATATGCCATTTCAGTCTGCTTCAGATAACTTTACTTCAAACATCAAAGTACTTGCTAATTACTGAAACTTGCTGTGCTAGTATGTTTTGTTTGGACACTACTGTTCTAAAAGCCCTCAGCAGCCTTAAGAAATTACTAGCAGCAGGAATATTTCTTTTCAATCCCAGTTTCTTGGGGAGAAGCAAACAATAAGCAAACAGATAAACTGCAACAGGAACACTGCCAGAATGCCAAAACTGCTTTTATGACTAGTAGCTAAAGCAGCAGTGAGAATAACCTCACACTGTAGCAGTACAAGATTCAGGAGCAGCTGAGGACAGGAGAGGGACAGTAGAGAATTGAGGTATAATACTAAGAATAGAAGTGATGAAGTGTGACAGTAAGCATTCATTTTTGAGGTGCTTTAGTAGACTGGACACTGCATCAGACCTGGCATAATGGATAGGCCCACCTGGGTGGAGACCTGGGCGTGATATGTATTTTATTCTTTAAACTAACTTGCACATAAGAACTATTTAGTCTTGAACTTCTGAGTAGCTTCTAGAAAGGTTATTGCTAGAGATGAAGAGCAAGTGTTAACAGAAGTATTTGCTTCTAACATGAACTGAACAGGCCTGCTTTTTAGGTTGTTTTTCATGACATAAAAATTCTTCTTGCACTATAGAAACCACTAAATAATTGAAAATTTATTCATGTTTGAAGTATTTAGAGGGAACTAGAATAAGATCCACCTGTAAGTACAGATGTACAAATACATGAATGGGTGGATTGAGTGATGGGTCTGCACACTTAACACAAAGATTGTTGTTTTGATTTCAAAAAGGAGAATTGAAGAAGAAGTTGAAAATAAGTTAAATCTTAAGCCAATTACATTTTACATCAAACATTCAGACAAATTGCCACAAGGCAGAAAGGAACTGAGTGGCTTGTTAGTACAGGGAGGAACACAGTGCAAGGCTCTGGAGACACTGAAACATTTCACAGTAAGCGTGACTTGAAATGGAGAATGTGCAGGCATTCGTATGATGTTGTAAAACTGAGTAAAAGTTTAATTTTCCGTTAAACTGGCATGCAAAAAATAACATTTTGTAAATTTAAAGTTCTGCTTATGTGGTAGAGGATCAGAGTTGGTTCTTAGTTGTAGGTAAAGGATTAAATTTGTTATTAGGGGAGTAGATAGAATATTGAACCAGGTGCAGCTCTGCTGTCCATTTTGAGCATACCAGAGTCCTGAAAATCCATCACTCCTACTGTGGTCATCCTATGGGGAATGACTCCTAATACAAAGACCTGCTCCCAGAAGCAACAGAACTTGGTTTTATTCTTCCTCTTCTCCACTTTCTCTAGCACAATTAAGAGCAGTAAGTGTCTATCTCCAGAATCCCTTCCTTATCACCACTCTCTCCCTTCTCTATCCCACTGCTGTTCCTTCTAGTGGCAGGAGTCCTAGCCCTTACCCACCAAGAGAGAAACACTCAATTTCGAGAAGACAAGAGCAGCATTGGTCAGGATACAAAAATGGCCTGGAAGTTGTGTTACAAGGGAAGCAGCTTATTTCAGAATATTCCTACAGTTCTATTAACAATTTGATAGATTCCAGATAGAAGCAAATGACTGAAATGTACTAACTATTCATCACTTTATACTGCTTACTTCATTATAATAATATGCAAAGTACTGTGTTGTATTTAATTTAAATGCATCAAATGTGACAACCTGGGAATACTGAAAACAAATTTGAATGTTGTGTTTATGGTACCATGACTATGTGTTGTGAAATTAATCATTTACATTGAACTGGGTGAATGATAATAAAAATTAGATTTTTTAAAATAACTATTTTCAACTTCACTTTCAACAGATCTCAGACAAAGACTGTCATTTCTTCTTTTGAAATATATTGACTTTATTAAAATAATAAAACTTCACAGTGTCAAGGGGAAAAGAACAAATAATCAAAGGACCTTTCAACTGTTAAAATACTGAATAGCTTCTTACAATTGACTGTATACATTGAAAAGTATTTTCATTTGCAAAACTCCACTGTTTATTGGTAAATATTTAGAAATGAAAACTTCAGAGCTAAGTTTTATTCAGTGTATTTACTGAAAAGCAATAAAGTGGATGACAAACTCAAAGCAGGTAGTGATTCTATACATACGTTGGTTCATATGAATTCCCTAAATAGGTTCATTGTAATAATGTGATAGGGTCTCTGCTCCAAGTTACTGTTTTGCAGAAAATAATATCCTTTTTAGAGAAAATAATACTATGACTTACCCTTTAGAAGTTCTAAGGGCAAACAAAATCTTTACTAGCATTACTGGCTTATTCAATCACCAGGAGTTAATTGCTGTGCATAAATAACTATTTTAAAATAAAACATAACATTAGAAGAAATTTGTAAAAGGATACTGAAGAGTTGCTTTTCTGCTTTTCATCAGTCAAGGGGGCTGAGAAGTCAGATGGCAGAAAACTATCCTGCCTTGGAGCCTTTACTAAAAATGACTGAAATATTTTTGTGCCCTAAAATTACATATGAAGAGATACTATCATGTGAACTAAATTGAGCTTCTGTAAAAATAAATAAATAAAGAAGCAGAAAAAACTAGGTGCTATTCAAACTTCACTAAGCTGACAACAAATTAAAATTTGTGACCTTGAAGGAATAACTGTTTGGATGGAGAGAAATTCTGAAGGAACAAAAAGAGAAAAAAAAAAAAAGTAAAAATAATTCAGTAAGTAATTCCCTTCATGAAATGGAAAATAAGTAAGCCTGAGTTTACATAATATTTAACATTCTGAAGTCAGTTAGTCAAGTATGTAAATAGGGGTTTAAGTATCTGAATAATGCCCTTAACTTCAGTGGTGCTTTTCTGATCAGATAAAAAATGTTAAATTAAATTCATTTAAGATTTTTTTTTAATGCATAGAACAAACAAATATGAACTTTTGCTTGTAGTAGAGCAGGAATGAAAAAAGCCTCAAGAGAATGGAAGCAGACTATTAGAAAACATTTAAGAATTTTTCAGTTCATTGCTTCTTAGACCAAATCACTTTGGACACTTTCTTGATTTTTTCCTAGCAAATCATTGCCCTGAGACTATATTGAAATTTCTGTCTCTACAATGATTGGATTAAATAAAATAATGATTTATGAAATGTTTGTCTCCATTAGATGCACTTCAAAGCATTTATCAATATTTTAAATACTGTTAATTTTGTCAGAATGTTTTAAAATAAATGGTATATTAATTTCGGTTTTTTTATGTGGCATGTCAAAATAACTAATCCATGTTTCTCATTTCAGTGGTGGAATGACTTTTAAAAAATATATAAGAAAATGCCAATTCTTTTTTTTTTTTTTCTTTCCCTTCTTTTCAGCTGTGTCTTGTGGTATTCCTGAATCCCCTGGGAATGGTTCAGTTATAGGTAATGAATTCACTTTGGGCAGTAGATTGATATATGAATGTAATGAAGGCTTCAAGCTAGAATCTAGTCAACAAGCAACAGCAGTGTGTCAAGAAGATGGATTATGGAGCAACAAAGGGAGGCCACCTGTTTGCAAATGTAAGTGGGCATGCATTTCTCAAGCATACTTCCCTTGAACTTTCCAAGGAAAATCTTCACTGGTGATGTTTAGGATTTATGTAAACAACCTCTAAACTGGCCATTCAGGAATATATAATCATTTGGCATTTAGTATAGTAGAAAAGGACTATAAATTTGTTTAGTTAAACCCCCCCTTGTTTATCTTCTTAAAAAACTGGAATTATAATTATTAGATAATTCAATTTCATTTATATTTTCTTACTATGAATAGTGTACTCTTATCCATTTTTATAGTATAAAGTTACAACCACCAATTGTAATTAATGTAGTTTCTAAAGTAATAAAAGCAGAAACTGTTTCTTAAAATACTGCTAGTGTGGGTAATAAAGCTGGATAAGAGTAGTTCAGTCTTCATTTTTGCCTCCTGTCAGAACTAGCCAATGTAATACAGATTCCTCTATCATTTGACATGGCCTCTTATTTGCAGTGGGCTACCACTGCCTGTCTTTGTACTGGTTCAAAGCAATAATTAACTGAGCCTGACTTTGAATACATAGCTTGAAATAATGATTAGGACTTTATATTAAAATTATTAATTGCTATGATATTTTACTTAAATCTTTTAGAATTAGTTTAGAATCTTGAGCTAATCTACAGTATATGTACATGCTTTCCAGATTCTGAATATGAAGAGCATTCTTGTTTTTCAAACAAGTAAAATTCAGCTTGTTTTTAAAGGAAGAGTAAAATGCTGTGAATATAAGAATTGTGAAATTATGCGTAATTGTGAAATGGTTTTCATTTATTGGAATTGACAGCAAAAATTGTTAGAAAATATTGCTGAAAGTTGCTTCCAAAGACCTTCTAAGCATCCCTGACAAGTTATCATTTAACCTAATCTTGAAGACCTTCCTGAGTATTGTATTTCATATTTTGCTTTTTTTCCCCCCTTGCAAAGTTTTTCCTAATATATATAACCTGAGTCTGTTTTTCATTAGTTTAAAAGCATTATTTCATTTTGTATCCAAGGTAAAAAATATAATTTATTTTAATTTTCTTTAATTTTTTAAGGTGTTTGAGAACTGTTATTTTTTTTACTGTGGTGGGTTACCGTTGGCCAGTAGCCATATCCTTGCCCAGCTGCTCATTCACTCACCTTCTTCAACCAGATAGGATAGGATGAAAATTCTTGTAGGTTAAGAAAAGGACAGAGAGATTACTGTCACAGGAATCAACTTGGGGAAAGTTAATTTAATGTATTGCCAATTAAAATAGGGCCAAATACATTTCAGAAAACAAAACAAAACAAAACAAAACAAAACAAAACAAAAAAAAACCAAACAAACAAA
>VZRU01008037.1:1753361-1767886 GCA_013398155.1 Pedionomus torquatus
TTTCTCCTTGCTCCCAGGGTTAGCTTCACTCTTTTGCTTTTGACTCTTCTCCCCACCCCGTGCAGTACTAGGGGATGAGGAATGGGAGTTGTGGTCAGTATATAAAAAGCCCCACTCTGCTGTTCCTTCCTCCTTGTACTTTTTGTTCTGCTCCAGCATAGGTCTTCTCCATGGGCTTTTACCCCTCAGGATAAAATTGCTCTAGCATGGGTCCTCCACTAGCTGCAGCTCCTTCAGAAAATTTCCACCTGCTCCACATTGGGTTGTAGTGTGGATATCTGGTCTGGTATAGTCTTTGTGAGCTGCAGCAGAACACTAGAACTGGTGCCTGAAACACTTCCTCCTCTTTCTGTGACCTTTCTGTTCCCTCTGCTTCTTCTCACTCTTTTTGCTCCCTCCTTCTCTGCCTGTGCAGTGTTTTACCCTCTCTTACATACACTTTCCCAGAGGTGCCATCATATTGATTGATGGGTTCATCTGTGTTCTGCAGTGGGTTGTTTGGAACCTGCTGTGTCCAGCAGCCCAAGCCTCTCCTCATTGTTGGCCTCTGGATAATCTTCAAGTGATGTACACCTTTCTTGAAGGACAGTGCCTAAAACTGAACACAGCAGTTCCACAGAGTAAATATGAAGGATTATTCAAAACCAGCTACAATCACCCAGATATGCTCTGGATTCAGAGCCATGTGTAGAACAAAGGCAGTGCTCTAGTGTATTGAATTCTTCATTCTCTCAGAAAAAAATGACAAGGTACAAAGAACATAACTTTAATAATTAATTAGCAGAAATATCAACCAATTTTTTTGGACAGAATCGGCCATTTAAACTAACTGGGGATTAAAAATACTGAATTAATAACAGTATATCCATAGTGGGAGGAAAAAAAAAAAAAGAAAAACAAAAGCTTGTATTGTTGAAATGATCAAACTTAACCAGACAATGACTACTCTATAAAACAAAGCTTAATTATTAACCTTTAGCACAACTTTTCAACATTAAATGTCTACTTCAAATAGCCTAACAAAATATTTATAAATCTTTTTTGCCTTCTTTTGTCCTTTTCTACAATTTAGTCAGTTTGAAGAAGAATTCCATCACTTCTAAAAGCAGTGTCTAAAAAGCTAGTTACCTACTTGACAATACTGAAGTCAATATTTTCCCAATGGATTGCTATGCAGAGGCAGGCATGCTTTACCCAAGATTTTTTGCTTGCAAAGTGCGGAAAAGCTTAGACAGTCTGCATAACAACCTGTTTTTATAGTAGTACTGGTGTAAGGATAAATGCATTTAGACCCCAGAGAGAGAAGCATCCCAGACTTGATAAGCAGCAAACACAGCACAGAAAATTGGCAAATAAATGAATCAATTTTATACCCAGGTATATTAAAATGAAGGTTGAAACCAGTGCAGTTTGTTTTACAAAGTATCTCTGATAATACAATGCCTGAGGCAGACATTTGGAACTCCTTTCTTTTCATTAGAAGTATTTACATCAGATTTGAATCATGGGAAATATGATTTGTGTTGGTCATATAGCAAGGCACAAAGGGACATTAGGCCATTGTGTGAGATAACTATTAAGAAAGCTTAACTGTGACAAGTAATCCACTTCAATTATTCTAGATAGAGATTTCTAGCATGTGATGAAGGTAACTAGAGATGTCTATTTGTATGTTATCTAAAAGCTTTATCAGGCAATACTTTAAATCAGGCCAATTTAAATCATCTCTTTAGAGATTGACCATATAGGAGTAACTTCGTGCATGAACAGACAATACTGCCTAAAGTATGCAAGAGCTTTCTTCTGAAACTTGTAAATTAGTATGTTACTGTTCATCAGAGAAATGAGTACAATATACAGTTCCAAAAAACATCCCATCCAAAAGGTGTAGATACATTGAAGAAATATGAGTTAATCAAACAACTTTGGTCTCAAACTATAAGTGCACACTGGTGTTTGCACAAATCTTTCCTTACAGTATGCCACATAAACTTCCCCAATACATTTTATGCCAACTGATATAACTTTGATAATGCTTAAACGGAAAGGAAAAGATGTATAGACATGATTACAAATTCAAGGTTTTAAGCTGCAACTATAGTTAGCTGAGAAGCACTGATTTACTTGTCATCAGCATTTTTTCACCTCTGTAAAGTACTCTTGTGAAAAGTTGTAAGTTTCCGTCATTCTAAGATTAAAAGGAAAAACAACAAAAACTGCCTCGGAACAATACTTTAGGAATTTTTTGTCTATTTTATTTATTCAAATATGTCGTGGTTTCAGCCAAATTTACCAAAACCTGATTGACAGATGTCCCCCCTCCCCCCTTTGGAGAGAGGAGAGGAAGGAATTAAAGAGATTCAAGAGTTTAGGAAAAACTAAACTACTTTAATGAAAATAATAATAATAATGTAATAAAAAGGAAATTTAGGAAAAGGAAAAAGGGAGTATACAGTATATACAAAACCGTATCAAGCTCCCAGGATGACGACCACGTCACCAGCAGGCTTCAGGAAAAGTCCCAAACTGGACTCGGTGATCGACAGGAGCCGGATTCCAGATCTGGAGTCAGGAACGCTCGGATCGGGATCAAAGGCAGACGAACAGGCAGAGTCCTCCTTGGATGTCAGCCATCGAAGAAGGGGCGAAAAGGGCGAAGGGGAGTTGACCTGTTGATCCTTCAGCTTTTATATGGGGCATGATGCAGATGGGATGGAATACCCCTGTTGGTCAGTTCTGGGTCACCTGTCCTGTCTGCTCCTCCTTGCAGGTGGGACCCTCCAACGGGCAAATGCTGAAAATTATCTGACCTTGGTTCTTCCAGCAATAAGTCTAAACAAGGGCCTCTCTGCATACCATCCCTTGGTATAATCAGGTCTTATCACTGTGAGACGGAACAGCTCTGAACAATGTGCTGTTAATTTCAGAGTTTAGTTAGTTAGAAGAGGCCCAGCTAAGAAAGTAAAACTGTAAAACAGAAAATTGGTTCATTTTACCTCAAACCAGGACAAAATACGATTTGAAGTTTGACTGCTACTATGGAAATAGAGATGCTGATTCTTGCACTGACAAGTTAAAAAGGGAAAAATGCACAAATGAAATTCCTTTCCTCTCTTTTGGATGATATAATCTTTTTGTATAAAATTCCATCATTATAGCATAATTATTAAATTTTGTTTAATACTACTTAGTGAACATTATTCTTCTTATTTAGTGCTTCACTTTCTTCAGAATATATATCATCAACTGTAGAAAAAGATCTTCCAAAGCAGAGGCTGAAAGATGGAAGCAGAAAAGAACAGCCATTGATGAAAAATTTAGATGTGTTGCTCCCTAAATTTACTCCAGAGCTGCATTTGGATATATAAGTTATTTAGTGATAGATTAATTCTTGGAGTGGTATCTATAACTATTTTTTATAGAAAAAAACTCATGTAAAGATATCGGTGAGGGTCAGTCCATTTATCTTTTTTCTTTGTTTGTTTTCACAACACTTTGGGTTTTTTTTTTATACTTTTATTTATATTTTTAAATATTTTTCACCATGTGCTTGTTTTCCTGTGTAGCTTTCTTCTGCTCCTGAGAATTTCCTCTGATTTAGAAATGTACATTTTTCAGTGTTCTGGAAGTTATTTTTCTTTTTCATTTTGTATAGTGTTTTTTAGTTTAGGTACAAAATTCCAAAACTGGTAGAAATTAAACAGAAGTAGTATACATTTTTTCCTGAACATCCTTGTGACTTCGACTGTCTCTCTACATTTTATGTACTAAATATGACAGCTAAGAATAGTTATCTTTTTGGGAGTCACTAAATATATTTTCATGGGCTTTTTGATTTTTTGGACACTTGACACTGCTCATGAAACAGAAATACCGATCTAAATCTTGGGTTCTTCCTCCACAGCAATTGAACTTAGTAGCTGAAGTTGTTAAAGACTGTTCATAGATTGAATGTGTTGTTTATGTTTTCTCTGAATTTAATAGACTTGTTAGACTCTCTTCTTACTTGATTACTTTTTCATAGAAGTAAGTAGATGAATAATCTAGAAAATGGACTTTGTGGTTAATTAATTTTTTTAACTTTTTAATTGCCTGGGATGGTCCCTGTAACAGCACAAATTTATTGCTCTTTTCCAAGACTTCTTTAATATACTCATTCAAAGATTTAAATTGTGTCTTTCATTGATTTATTCTAATTTCTCTAATATCAAACATTTTAAAGAGCAACTAGTGTTACCTTTGCATACTCTGTATATTGCAGATTTCACAGTAGATATTTTGAAATCTATGGTATGCTAAGCTATAGCAATGGTGGTTCAGACATTGTTTTTTATCTAGAAATTAATTAGAAAACAATCAGAAATATGTTTGTTCTATGTCTAGTTGTAGAACTATGAATTGTAAGTAGTTCTGGATTAAAGCATCAGTTTTATTATATATGCAAAAAGGAATTTGTTAATCTAAACAGGGAAAGATTCACCACCAGCTCATCATAGATATCGTGGAATTGCTGGAGTTTTTATTAACTAAAACATTAGCTAGGATGACTTTTTATTCTCAGCCCTCACTGGCAAGTTCTCCAGCCACACCACACAAGTTGCAGAAGACAATGACAGGGACAGAGAGAATGAAGAATGGCTCACTGTAGAAGATGACCAGGTTAGAGACCATCTAAGGAACCTGAAGGTGCACAAATCCATGGGACCTGATGAGATACATCTGCAAGTCCTGAAGGAACTTGCATATGCAATCAATAATTCACTATATCTATATTTGAGAAGTCATGGCAGTCCAGTGAAGTTCCTGCCCACTGGAAAAGGTGAAATATAACCCCTGTTTTAAGAAGGAAGACTTGGAGAACTACAAGCCAGTTAGTCTCAGCTCTGTGCCCAGCAAGATTGTGGAGTAGGTCCTCTTGGAAACTCTGCTCAGGCACATGGACAATAAGGAGGTGATTGGTGACAGCCAGCATGGCTTCACCAAGGGCAAATTGTGCCTGAAAAATTTGGTGTCCTTCTACAATGGTGTTACAGCATTGGTGGGTAAGGGGAGAGTAACTGGCATCTTCTACCTGGACTTGTGCAAGGCATTTGACACTGTCCTGCATAACAGTTTAACATCTTTCTGGTGACATGGATGGGATTCAGTACGTGCTCAGCAAGTTTGCTGATGACACCAAGATGTGTGGAATGGTAGACATGCTGGAGGGAAGGGATGTCATCCAGAGGGAACTGGACAGGCTTGAGAGGTGGGCACGTGCAAACCTTATGAAGTTAGACAAGGCCAAGTGCAAGGTCCTGCATGTAGGTTGGAACAATCCCAAGCACAAGGTTTGCTCTGAGGTTTTCTTACTGCTAGCATAATGAAATTGCCAACTTTCTCAAGTGATTGTATTTTGTTCTTAGGTCTTTATTCTTAGATTCTGTGGTGTGTGGGATCTTCTAATTTTACAAATACTTATGAATTACAACCCCACTAATTTCTCAAACATAATACATGACTTGACCTTAATCTTGCTTTTTTTTAAGATAATAGTGAATTTAGTCAAAAGGGTATATTTAAACAATATAGTTCTAGTTATTGCATAATAAATTCACAATACAGTAAGACAAAAATGCCCTTTCCTTTAATTTGTGGTTGTTAACTACCCACTGAAGAATGGCAACCAAGTGTCAGGTGCCATTATCCTTGCAAATAATAATAGCAGGTTTCTGTAATTGAGATTTTTCCATCATATATATTGTAGTTGTATTTTTTTCCCCTTGAAACAATAATTACATTCACACTCACAAAATTCAAGATATTCCTGGAATAAGCATGATATGTTGGGTTGGTTTTGGGTTTTTCTTGGGGGTTTTTTTGTTTGTTTTGGTTTTGGTTTTGGGTTTTTTTTGTGTATAACATTAAGGAAAGACAAGCATAGGCTTGAAGACAGAAAAACAACTCAATAAAAAGGAAGACTCAGTCAGATATCTGGTATTCAGATCCTAAGAAAATACTGATAGTGCAATGTGTTTGTTAACCAGAAAATCAAGTAAATAGAATAACTAAATTAAAATAGTTAGTTACTATGAAGAGATAAAACTAAAGGCTGAGCATTTTACTGCACAAATTCTTGTTAGATTTTAGTTGTTGTAGTTGCGAAGATCTTGTTGTATTTTTTTCAGTCATTTCTATTATTCATGTACTGATTGTTTAGTTTAGTGAATATTTTGTTTATGTCTTGACTTGCGAATATATACCTGGGTTTAAAAAACTGCTCAAGTTTTGTTCATTTTTATGGGAGTTATATCTCATTATGAGTTCTCTTCTTTTGAGTCGATTCAGAATTATCAGTACATGGAGACTGTCAAGTCATTAAAATTTGTCATCTTAATTTCTAATAATAATTTCATATTACAATTATGTTTTCTGGAGTATATTTTTTGTAAAGCAATATTATCCATACATTTCTATATTAAAAATACCTGGAGAAAGGAGAGAACATTTTCACAACAGTGAGAAGCTTATATCATCCTGTACAGAGTTTCATCTATGGAAATAACAATTTAAACAGTTCCCATCCCATAATTTGCAAGAAAGAGACTATGAGAAGAAAATTGATGCACTCATTCATAGACCGCGTGCACAAAATCAAGTATCTGGTAATGGTCTTTTTTTGTTTCTTGAAGGACAAGGAAAATATATTAAAATGAGTTCCTTTAAAATTAAATTTTTTTAAGCAACAGTTTTAGTCGATTACATCAACATAGTCTAGAAGTATATTCCGTACTCGCTAAAATATTAAGTTAGAAAGTATACAATCATGTACCAGAATGTGATAATTGTTTCTAAAGTGTGGTTACAACAAGATTATAAGTATTTATAGCTAAAGAAAGAACAAATTACACACTAACCTCAGCATAGAGAGGGAACATCTATGTGGCTTATTTACATATTCTGAAATAGCTGAGCCTCTTATCTATGGTTAAACCTAAAATTTTTACTATTAGACTAGATAAGAAATTTACTTTCATCTCTGAAAGAACCCATAAAAGTATAGTTTGAAAGGACAACTAATAAAAATATTAGATTTGAAGCATATTAAGTACCTGTTTAGATTTGTCTTCTGACAGACCTATATGATTTTCACTTCAAGTTGTTAAGCTTTAATATACTTATTCTATTTAACAACAACTAAGAAAAAAATATTTCTTGGTTAGTAATTTATAATCTTTGAGTAGCTATGAAACACAGGTTAGTATCAGTGTCAAATTAAATTAAATTAGGAACCGAGAAGTCCTCCTTTAACTTGGGCAACTGTTCATAACTAGTCAGAATATTATTATAAAGTCAAAGTAAAGAACCATTAAGTTTTAAAGGGATTGTACAGTGGCAATCCTTCCTAAGGATTACCAAACCTGCTGAAAAAAATCTAAGAAAATATTCTACAATTGCAACTTTCTTTACCCTCATAATGTGTCATTTAGAAGTTCCTCAGATGATTTCTCCTTCGTGAATTCTTATGCATCCTCACAGATACGCTATAGTACCAGCTCTGTATTTCCTAGATGGTAGAATTTACCATGGGTAAAGTAACTACTGGAAAGAGTAGATGTATAATTCTGGCATTATCAAAAGTATTCTGAAAAGCGGTAGAAATCTGAATTTTCACAGTTTTGTCTATCCCTTTTCCTGCATTTCAGTGATTACCTGAAGTCTGCTCTTTTATTGTACATTCATGCTCTGGATAAAATCACTTTATACCTCTCAGACAGTATAATTACATATATATGTAATTATTTTTGTCAGTTTTATTAGTCCTTTCACTGGTAGAATGGTGTAAATTTATAATAACATAAACAAGAATATTTTTATTTCTTCAGTATATTTTAGGGTTTTACACACTTCTTCCTAATGCTTTGTCTTATTTGGATATATTGTACAAAAGACCAGAGGCAATGATTCCTAAGTATACATAATATATATATAAATTGTCTGCTTATGTTTAGGTTTAGCAACATATAAGAGAAAAACAAGAACACAAACTAGATTTCTGCTACATATTTTTTTATTATTTTGGTTTTCCTTGGAAAGTGTAGCTTTTCTGGAGTGTTCTTGGGGTTAATAGCTTTTTTCAAAAGTATTCATTGAGATATAAACATTCCCTAATTTATTCCGACTTTCTCTATAGCAGGGAAATTCTGAACCACTTGGTATTGATACCAAATACTGTTATTTTAAAATAATAATAAATATTTTCATAAAACTAGTCTAATCTTTACAGAGACATTAAGATAGGATTCATGTCGATATCCTGAATGTTGTAAATATTCTGGGTACTTATCTTGAATTGCAGAGCGTCAATTTGTAATTGAAAAATATTTAAATATGGTTGGTAACTACATTAAACCTTATGAAAAACATAAAACTACCCTTCTTGTCTATTGGTAGTAACTGCATTCTCTTATGGAATATGAAACACTAAAAGGAACAGAACTGAAATAATTCTAAAAATCTCTCTAAATGTTACCTTTCTTTTTTACATCAAGTGTTCTAACTTGGAATGTAATAATTTTCCTGATACCCAAAGTATACCATTTAATAGTAATTAGTTTTTGAATGTGTGTTAGCAGCTTTTACGGCAAGGTGTTCTAAGAAATTGTTAGAGCTTTCCGAAACTGAATATCATGGATAGAAAAATAATGCGTTGTTTGAGCATTTGCAAAAATTACATAGCATTATTTGCTTTCCCTTTTACATCCACTGTAGTCTGTGCTGTGTTTTGTTTCTGCAATTTTTAAATAAATCACATTAGTGAGTGTTATAGTATGTTATTGTTCCACTGCATCTCACTGACTGAAAATGTACTACAAACTCCTGCTCAATTTGTAATACTCACTGTATGATGTTCATTATTTTTCCTGGAACTTGTATTTCAAAAATGCTTGTGGTATGCTCAGTTTTACATTGCAAAACTTCCACCAGTAAGGCAAGACATATATTCTGTGAATAAATTTAGTAGTACAATGCTAACATTTAAGTGTCATTTCTTCACAGCTGTAACTTGCCCCAGCATAGAGACTCTGCTCTCAGAACATGTTGTCTGGAGACTTATTTCTGGTTCACTGAATGAGTATGGAGCTCAAGTCATGCTCAGCTGCAGTCCTGGATACTATTTATTGGGTCGAAGACTCATACAGTGCAGGACTAATGGAACCTGGAGTGTAGGCAATGAAAGGCCAAGTTGTAAGGGTAAGGAAAATATTTATTTACAGAATATTCTGTGCTTTTTAATACATATATTTCATTTTATAAGTAAAGTGTTGGGTTTTTTAAAAATATTTTTATATCAATCTTCTCTAAGTAAGCAAATACGAAATTTTCATTAACTTGTTGAAATCAATTTATTCAAACTCTGTATGTGTAAAATACAATATATTTCAAACAAGAGTCAATGAAGTATCTTCAGAAGATCAATCTGGATGATGATCTATGTCTGGCTATGGATTTATGCAACTAGATAATGCATAAATATTTAGAGAACACTGTGGAGATTGTGTTATTCCTTTAGAAGATTACAGATTAGAATTAGATTAGGTGATATTGCAATGACCTCTTGGGTGAAGCATGAAACCTGCACTCACTGTTGGAGAAACGTATATATGAGCTTTTATAATGCCTTCGTACAAAAGTATCATAAGTTACAACAGCCCTAACTTTGGATGTTTAAAGATTTAAAGAGTCTTGACATTCTTAGTGGGACCATACAGTTTTCAAGGGTGAGAGTATCAAAGCCGTAATGAATCCAACCAAAACTTCATTTCTTCTTTTCCTGAGGTGTTACTTGGTTTGGTTGGAGGAGATATTCGGCACATCAGCTAATTCTGCTACCCTTAAAGCAGAAATTTTTACTGCATTATGGTAATACTTGCAAGTTCTTTTTCAATGCCAGGGCAGCACAGAAGATCCCAGCATCTGAAAGAAAATGGCTAACTAACAGGCCTGGCACACTCAGCACAACTGGAAATAAAATGTAGGCATTCAGATTTTTAGGGTAGTATTCATTTCAGTGAATTATTCAAATTTAGAATTTCATCCTGAAAGAGATGTTTTATTTTCTTTTTTGAAAGTTACTTTTTTTTTTTTTATTATTCAGTTTCTAGTGTTAGAAGATATTTGAATGGCTATTCTGAAACAAGCTGAATCAATAAGAAATTGTTACGGCAGCACTGTAAAAAAGAATTTTTAGGATCAGGTGAATCATTTAATAAATTGTACCTTCTGGTATTTTCTAAGCAAACGGAACAGAATTATTCTGTTTTATCAAACTCCATTAAATCTGCAGACTTGTTAACAATACTTTATGATAAGTGATGTCAAAAGTATTTCATGATTCTGTGATAGTAGTAACAGAATCAACATAAACATCAGAAAGCTTTTCATATTCCAAGTAAATCATTGAGTAAAATCTTCAGTATGGTATACATATAGTGATGAAAGAGAAGACAGAATTAATTTGCTAGATACCATCTCCTAACACCACATGAGACAAATTACAATATCTAAGATGACAGATATTAAAAAGAACTTGGGAGAGGTTCTCAGCCTTCTTTAACAGTAGCTGAAGGGTAGAAAGAACACCAAAAATCATCTCAGTCATACTTAGCCACACCCAAGGGTGATTCAAGGATTCAAGGATAAATTAACACGAACTTTTATGGGCACTGGGAATTGTGTGGCTGCAAATAAGACATGGAATTTATAAAGGCAGAATTAGAGAATTATGCTAATATAAGAAAAGATAACAGAAGGATGTACACCATTGAACTAAAAATATTATAAATCAGTATTTATTTTCTAGAAAAGAAAAACATTATTTAAGATTTTTTAGAACAAGGCTGAGAGCTGCTTGTAACAGCAATCCAATATGATACATATCTAGATGATGATGAGCTCTGGAATTATGTTGCTTCTGTTTTACTCCATTGCTATTGTTTTGGGAAAATTTCCTTTTGAAAATATGCAGTTAGAAAAATAAGGTGACTCTTCTATATCTCTCATAAGCCAGTAGTAGCTATATCAATTTTATTTTAAACTAGTGAGCTTTTTATTCTGTTAACTGCAATTGTGCCCTTTTGCTTTTGTGCACACATACTGAAAAACCTGGATTTGAATTTGCTGCCTAGTATGCAGCTACTGTTCGGCTGCTGAGAAGTCTTTGAAAACCTGATTCTTGACTAACCTCTACAATTACAGATTTTTTAAGTAAGAAGAAAATGAGGTGACTCATATGGGATGTAGAAAACCAAAAGCAAACATTAGGTAGATACAGAAACCCAAGGAGTTGCTCATTGAAGATACATTACTTTATTTATAAGACAGGTACATTATTTTGCCCTCTGATAGAGGACTGATTGGGATTTAATTATGGCAAACTTCATCCCCCAAGAGATGTTCAGGAATACTTCCATTTGGTATAGATCATTAAGATCCAGAAATACTATAGAGTATTTTGAGATCTACTGTTTACTTTCTGTCTGTCATTCAAATGTTAGGTGTAGGTTATATAAATATAGATCTTAGCTGCTTATATTTCTGCAGCAGCAAGAAAGCTAATTGAAACCCTGATGATGTCATTTATATCATATTTATCAATATCTACTTTGTGAATAGTATCTCTACAGGAATTGTGAAACATCGACTTAGGGGGGTTTTGGATTAAGAGAGACCTAGCTAGTAATGGTTTTTTTTTTATTTTTTTTTTTTTTGACAATGTACTGAACAGCTGCATAACAAATTATGAGGTGGTTCATTATTCATGTGGTTTACTCATTTTTAACTGGAATCACCGTAATTAAAAGTAGTAAAGCATTTGTGATACATTTAGAACAATTCATTCTATTGCCCTTTAGAAAATTATTTTTTAACATATGGATAAGTGTAATTAATATTCAGCATTAGCAGTTACAATGATACTCCACAAATTACAGTAATGTGACTTGATTGTAGCTGAAAGGAGTCTCATCCACCTCTGGAAATCTTGTGTGCGTAAAGGACTTTGATCACATATATTCTGATTATGACTGAGTTAACTGCACAGTGCTATGTACTAGATTTTATTACCCAAATCCATATTGTTTTCTGTAGTGAACCTTTGAAAATATAGAACAATGTGGCCTTGAGGTGTCAAATAAGAAGTTTAGTTGTCTTTCACATGCTTTTGAAAGTAAATCCATGATTTATGCTAATGTATAATAAAATGCAGTTGAAGGTCTTGAAGGCATTGGTCTGCATCTTAAATTACAATATTATTAATATATTTTTCTAGAAACCAGAGACATGACAGAACATTTTAAATTAGTTTGATACATTCTTAAAAGGTAAATTTTCAAGTGGCCCTGTAATAGCTGTGGGTTGCAGCTGAAGATACAGAGGGTTTTGTCATAATGGCTAGAGTCTAGACTTAAGAAAAAATGGAAGATTTATATTTTTAGCAAGTAGACTACCATATATGTTATATGGTTATGAACTGTAGCGAGGAATAAGAAAAAAAGATGGTTCATAACAATTTAAGGTACTACCTGTTGAAAAAGATATATCTTTAAACAGACATAACATTTTAAAAGGCTGGGGAATTTATATTTGAGGAGTGGCCAGGAATACAACCAGAATCTTCCCAGGTGTTCATATAGTTCTCTTGTTTCAGAACTGGAAATACAGATTGTGTTTAAACTGCTATCATAATGTGAAGATATCCCGATGAATTTTCAGGCTTAGAACATACTTTCCCAAATCAAGCATAATTTTAAGTTCTTGCTGTGGAATACAACTCTTGTATTTACTTCTGCCACATTTACTTTCTCAGAAAATGAAAGGTGGTATATTGTCTTCCAGTCTAAGAAATTATGAAAAAAAATTTCATATTTCAATTTTTTCTGTTGTTTGGTTTTTTTCCTAGTTATCTCCTGTGGCAGTCTTCCATCTCCACCAAATGGAAATAAGATTGGAACCTTAACAGTGTATGGTGCTACTGCAATTTTCACCTGTAACACAGGATACACATTAGTTGGTTCTCACGTGAGAGAATGCTTGACAAATGGTCTCTGGAGTGGTACTGAAACCCAATGTCTAGGTAAAAACCACATTTCTGTTTTTTCTTATATTTTGTTGTATTTTAATCAAAATAAACAAATATCAAATACTGGAATTCAGATCTTACCAATCAAGAATATTTTTAAGTCAATGAAAAAGATTTCTTAAATACAGAAATATTGTATACCACATATATTTTTATGGTACTCTACTAGCATATATATATTTTTAACTAGAAATTAAATTGTATTTGGTGTTGTTGGATTGCTTTTTGGACCAGGAGGGTTTTTTAAATGACTCATTTGCCAGCATTTACGATACTTAGATTTGGTTTGTGGAGCAGTCACAGGAAGTGTGATGAAACTAAGCTGGAAGATGAGCATGAGTTCAGGAGTATCCCGATGCATTCCAATTACAAACGAGCTTTCAGCATATTTAGCATTCTGTTAAGGGAAGTACAGAAGAAACATTCCAAAGTTAAGCAAAACCAACAGCTTTCCAAACCCTGAGATGTATATAGTTCACACCTTAAGTTTTCATCTCAACTGTTTCATTTTTCAGATCCACAGATATGTTTGCACTCCTAGTATAGACAAAAGAAAACTTTTATTTTTCAGTCACCTTTGAGGCTCAGCAGTGGGTGAATTCATGGTTGTGAACAGACAGTATATTTATTTCTAGTCTTTTATTTGGTTTATCTACTGTCATTCTGCAGATTTTCTTCTTGACTTGCAGCTGACTGTACTCAGTAGCACTCAAGAAAGGAGGAATATCTTTCTTCTCCAGAGTTCAAGCTCACTAGCAGATTTCTTCTCTGCTACATAACATCCTTTTAGGAAAACAAATAGCATTCCATGCTTGTCTAGTACATTTTAAATAAAACAGTTTGACCACTTGTCATATACAATTGTTTCACAGAGGAAATAACTAGTCCTTTAAAAAAAAAAAAAAAACAAAACAACTAGAGTCACTGATATATCATTATTCAGAATAATCTATATTGCTGTTTTTTGCAGTAATGAAAAAGTAAAAGCATTTTTAAGCATTTAAAAGTTTTTTAAGGAAATGGTCGTATCTATAACATGAATTGTCAGAAATTCTCTGTGCAGAACACACTTCTAAAATTTTTAGATAGGCTAGAGAAATGTTTGGCTAATTTAATGCCTGTCTGGTAGTAACATTTCACAGAATCATAGAGTCATAGAATGCTTAGAGTTGGAAGAGACTGTAAGGATCATCAAGTTCCAACCTCCCTGACATTGGCAGGGACACCTCGCACTAGACCACATTGCTCAAAGCCCCATCCAGCCTGGCCTTAAACATTTCCAGGGGTGGGGCATCCAGAACTACTCTGGGCAACCTGTTCCAGTGTCTCACCACCCTCACAGGAAAGAAGTTCTTCCTAATATCCAATCTAAATCTCCCTTCTTCTAGTTTAAAACCATTACCCC
>VZRU01008037.1:1767967-1799597 GCA_013398155.1 Pedionomus torquatus
CCATTCTCTGCCCAACCTGTATTTGTGCCTGGGATTGCCACGTCCCAGGTGCAGGACCCTGCACTTGGCTTGGTTGAACTTCATGCTATTTACATTAACCCACCTCTCAAGCCTGTCCAGGTCCCTCTGGATGGCATCCCTTCCCTCCAGTATATCGACCGCGCCACCAAGTTTGGTGTCATCTGTAAACTTGGTGAGGGTGCATTCTATCCCACTGTCCATGTCTCCAACAAAGTTCTTAAATGGTATTGGTCCCAGTACTGACCCTTGAGGGACACCACTTGTCACCAGCCATGACTTGGCTGCATCACTTGCAGCCATCCAGCCAGTTCCTTATCCACTGAGTGGTCCATCCATCAAACCCATGACTTTCCAATTTGGAGACTAGGATGTCATGAGGGACAGTGTCAAATGCTTTGCACAATTCCAGGTAGATGATGTTTGTTGCTCTGCCTTTGTCTACCAAGTTTGTGGCAGTATCATAGAAGGTCATCATATTTGTCAGGCAGGATTTGCCCTTGGTGAAGCCATGCTGGCTGTCTCCAATCACCTCCTTATTTCCCATGTGCCTTAACAGAGACTCCAGGAGGCTCTCCTCCATGATCTTGCCAGGCACAGAGGTGAGACTGACTGGCCTGTAGTTTCCTATGTCCTGTTTATTTCCTTTTTTGAATATCGGGGTTATGTTCCTCTTTTTCCGATCAGCAGGAATTCCCCCAGGTTGCCATAGTTTCTCAAAGATGATGGAAAGCAGCTTGGCAACTTGGTCTGCCAGCTCCCTTAAGACCCATGGATGGATTTCATCAGGTCCCGTGGACTTATGCACCTTCAGGTTCCTCAGGTGGTCTCGAACCTGATCTCCTATTGTGGGCAGTGACTTAAGCCTTTTAAACAAATTATACTGATTAATTTCTTAATCGCTCATCCTTTTACTCTGTAAAAACATTAAATTTTTAAGAAGTATATTAACATGAAAATTTTTCATGTCAAAAATAAAATTCTGGTTATCTTCCTCTGACACTGGTGTCTTCCAGACATCCCATTAAAAGAATGTGGATAGATATATTTTGCAGTGTCACAATGAACAACATATTTTTGTCCAATTTAAAGAAATTAATTCAAATCAAATCTAAAAAAAACCCACCTTCTAAGCCTCACTTCTTCAAACCTTTATACTGTCTGAAGAATCCCTGGTGTTGCCAGGGATGGAAAATAATGATGGAAGTAATGGCTTAAATGAGGTGTATTTTAATTACTCTTCTTTTGATAGTTAGAGCACTAAAGGAGTAAAATAAGGATGTTTTTACCTAGGAAAAAGAATTCCACTGAGGTGCTGGTTAGGGTATTGCTATGCTTCAGCACTACCTTTTCACATACATAAGTTCATAAATTCCACAATGGAACTATATAAGAGGTTTATATGTGAAGATACATCAGCTTTCTGTTGGTGTCAAGTTATCCCTGGATTGAGGCTGACAAACAAGATACTAGAACTGCAACTATGAAAATCCAACAGCCCCAGATTTGTATGTGTAGGAGTGTTTTCCTCAGTGTTGCAAACATGGAAGCTCTACTGAATTAAAAAAAAAAAAAAAAAAAAAAGAGAGAGCTATTACCTCTCAGTGTTATAGCATTCATGGCTGCTGTAGTGCCTGACACCTGTATATAATAATTTCAAGTGCAAAGTTATGTGTTAGCATTCAGTAATTTTAACTAACCTGAAAGAAACACTTCATCCTCTGATTAATAATAATAGTATTTAGAACTTTTATACTGCTTTTCTTTTTAGAAAGGTTATACACACAGGATAATTTGGTTGCCAAAATATACAAACTAAATAATATGAAGATTTCAGTGGATTCTTTTTGTATTACAAATAGCTCTTCCCCACAGAAGTCTGGAAAAGATTTTGTTCTCCTACTCTGAATACTGAGAAATATATTTTAGCATTGCACACGCCAGAAGATGAATTGTCTAAGGTAGCCACAAATTCAGATTCAAATAGTGCAGGGATGGAGAAGAACTGATCAGTACAGGTACTGAACACTACCAATTTATTCCCCAAGTTGGTTTAAAAGCTATGCACAGTGAAGCTTTTACCTCTTGGGAATCAAAGGGGAAAGAGCTAATAAGTTTAATAGATCTCATAGTTAGGAAAGACTATCTCTATATACAGCTTGAATTTCGTTTATATAAATTCATCGTTTTATTCTCCAGGAATGATTTCCTGTTGGATTTTATCTGTTTGTTTTTTACAAATCCACACCGAAATTGGTTTCCATTACTATCTTATCCCCTTGGTCACAACTCATTTTTTTCCACCTCACAATCTGCATTTTAAATGACTTCTACAGATCCATTTCCACTTGTAAGGAACGTAGGACCTTTTGCAGGAACTATTACTGCAGTAAGAGCAATGCTTGTCTCATGGTACCTCCCAACTATTTTTCTAAAAAAAAATTGATTAATTTCAATTTCTAGTTCATGTATCAGATTGATTGCATTGCTGAATGCAGCCCTAAGCTTAGAACTGTTAAATGCATGGATCTACCTCACTAGACAAAAAAGATAACATGTAGAGCTGGAAGGCTGTTAATCATTATTTAGTCCTTGCAGTTTTGAAATCAGGCAAGCTCTATAGTGCCAAAAATACTGCACAGATCTGAGAGTGAAATTTTGAGTTATCACATGCATGCAGAATAAGGTTACATTTCTGCTACTAAACCTCTTTTTGCTCTCAACATTCTCTCACATAAGAGATATTCACACCGGGTACTTTAGGCACCTAATTTAGATGCAATTTAGAGTACAATCTAAGATCCTAAATTCCCAGCAAGGTCAATGGAACTATTCAGGCTCCTCCAGAGAGCAATTCAGGAAAGGTAAATTCTTAAATTTTAAAGCTAGATGATGTAAATGCCGTCAGTTGAGTATTCCTAAATTTCAAGGACAGCATTCACCAAATTTATTTCAGAGGTGCCTTTAGGAGTTACCTAAAGCCTGTGAAACTCAGGAAGCAAACACCCAGGGAGCTCTGAATGAGCCTTTCCTTTTCAAAAGAATGATAACGAGATGCTTTTTACCTACACTGTACCCGCACAAATGTAATTCAGGACAGCTATAGATGAAAATTGGTATGACTTTATGTTACCCACTGGTCTATGTAGAATCAATTTATGATTTCAGGCCAGCTGAGTGTACTAATTTCTCTATCTCAGGAAAGGGTTGATCAAATCCTTATTGTCTCAAAAGAAAGCTAAAGCCAATGACTGTAGTTAATGAGTCCAAGGCTAAATATAAGACTTTAGTCTTCAGGTAGTTAGTATTATATGTATTTTTTCTTAGTTATACAAGAATAAATATGAATTGTTAGGCAAGATTTTTTTCAATTTAACTCAGTTACTCACACTGTTGATATTTCATATCTGTTCCCTTTTTTACCTTCCAAGAGTAATCTCATGTATGAGTCACCAAACATATGTTTTTGTGCATGCTTTGTATATGTGACTGAACATACATACATGTAGGACATAGATCAAATAGGAAGCATTTAAGAGTTTGCTCAACTCTTTATATATTATTAGTGACATTTAATCATGGATAAAATTGTTTTTCTGAACAGATTTTTTTTTCCTGACACTTTATGACTTTCAGGTGCAAAACTGTGCACAAACAAGTAAAGGACATACTTTAAAATATAAACTTTATCTATTCCATTAAATTTCATGCATTTTAAGCATATTTTTTTTTTTAAAAAAAAGGTAAGTTTTCTGTATCTCATGTAATTCTATAATATATATAATTTTCTACATTTCTCAGTGTGGGTAAATGCTGAATGTGTGTTAAAATACCTGATTCTGTAATTGAAAAGCCATAGCTAAACTGCAGTATGGTATTGTGATATTGGCTTATATTGCGAATTCTTATTAAAATAAAACAGAATTATTTGTACCTTGTTTTCCGTGTGTCTTAGAGTAAAACTACTGAGCCAACTTTGAGCCACATGAACAATTTGCTTAATTCTTTAGAGCATATTTTATTAAAAAATCTACTAGCATCTTCCTTATTATTTTCTAAATCTAATTTTACTTGATGGGAAAAATTACATACATTTTGTGTTACCACAGTGCTCTTTCAGTTCTTGAGTTATTGGAGTATTTAATATAATGAGTCTAAACTCCCAGAAAAATAATTAAATCCACTATCTGGAATTATCTGTAAATGAAATGACTCACATAAATCCAACAACTTGTTAAATCCCTGTTTAAGAGAAAGTGCATAGTATTTTGTGTTTTGCTTTATGCCAGTTGGCTCATTTCAGCTATCTATCTTCTTGAAATTTCTTGTGGTTCCCTTCCCAGTGTTTGGCTTTAGTGCAGCAGCTGCTTTTCAATTAATCACCATTTAGTTCTAGGAAAAAAATCCAAAATCAAATGTATTCCATTCTATTTTGCATGCATACAGCTTTTCTTTTCCATTTTGCATGTTTCATGGACTTCCTTTTCCAGAATCCAGGACTGTCCCAATTGCTTGTATGACAATTTTCAGAATTGTCCCCATGTCTGAATATTGAGGGCGATGCAGAATTGTTTCCTTTAGGAGAAGAAATTCTCATTAAAACTGAGGTATACCTTTGCTCTAGTACGTGGTTCATATAGGCCAAAGATTAGCCAGACCATGCACTTGTTACTCCTGGTAGTACAGTTGGGGGGAGATATGATCAGCAGTAGAAAGAAATGAATAATGAACTAACTCAAAGAAACTGAACTAGTATCCTTAGTATCTGTGATTTCACTGAGTAGGTCTGGCATACATCATTATGAAGCTACTTTCTACCATTCTTGAAAGGTGGAAACAACTACAACTACTGAAAAAAACCCTAAGTATAATATCAATTTTCCAAAGAAGGCTATTTCACCTTGATCCCTGGAAAAAAATAGGGAGCAAGTATTAGCAACTAAGTTCGTTTCCAGGCATAATAAGAAAGAAAAAAAAAAAAAAGAAAAAAAAAAGAAAAGAAAAGAAGGAAAAAAAAGAAAAAAACTGGGAACAGACAGGATGGAATAATCAGAAGCAAACCTTAATAATCTTACTGCCTTTTCTGATGACTGTCTCAACAGATATAGGTTTCAGTAGATTTCAGCAGTAGATTTCTTTCACTTTGTGTTGTAGCAACACATTTAAAACAGTCTCCCATAGAATCCTTGTAGCCAAACTGAGGAGACAGGAACTGGATGAAGAGACCAGAAAATGGGTGGAAAGCTAGTTAAACCACAAACTCTGAGGACAGTGTTCAATGTTTCAAAGTATGACTAGTAACCAGAGGATGCTGAGGAAAAATACTGACCAGCCAGCCTCTGTGGGTAATGGATAACATGTTGGGATGCAGCCTCAACAATCTGAGAAGGACACCAAATGATGGAAGAACAGTTGATATGCAGGACTGCAGTACTGTTAGACACAGGAATCTTGAAAATCTGGAGAAACAGGCCATCAGGAATCTCATGAAGTTCAACAAAGACAAATGCAGAATCCTGCGCTATTCCTAGAATAATGCCATTCATGATTACTGCCTTGGAACTGACTGGGTAGAAAGAATATTTACAGAAAGCAACCCAGTGATCTAGTGGGGAGACTGAAAAAGAGTTAAGAGAGTGGCACTGCAGTAAAGATCACAGACTGGATCACTAGCGTAGTTGATGATTCATGACTATTATTTCCTCTTGTAGAAAACTGTGTGTGGTTTTTGTGTCCTCCACCATACAAGAGAAATACTGAAAGCTGAAGGAAATCTAGGGGAAGGGCCCATTTTGGGGCTAGGGGCTAAGGTATATGTAGACAAGAAGAGGCTGAGTGAGGCTGGAAGAGAGAAAATGGTAAGGGGGATCATATTAATAATTTGGACTGAAAATAATAAGGTAAATTATTCCATGAGGCATTTCAAGGAGAAAAATAAACTTTTAATGTCCTTGCTACTCTCTTGCAATACTCCCTGTCAGGGGAAGAGTAGCTGTATAAGAAGGTGGGTATGAAAAGTTTGCATTTGTACTTCCACAAATTTACAGAATATCTCATTAAAGACATCATCCATCCTACAATTAAGATTATTACAATAATCATGTATATATGAAAAAAGTAATCATGTGGCATGTGTTTTCTAGAATTTTAAAAGATCTATTAAGTGCAAATGAAGTATATTGTCTGTCATTATTAAAGAGGCTTTAGTAGAAAAGACATTCAATCCAAAGAAGCTAAGTTACAAACAGGCCTGCTTGTTGATGGATACAGACTGCATGAAACACATCATACATACGTACACTCTAGCAGCGGGCATGACCTTCAGTCTCGGTCCTCACATCTCAAAATGAGGATTTACATAGTTTCAGATGAAATTGTTGCCAGTTGTAATCAATGTCACCCCAAAAAAAATGAACTTTTTTTTCCTCCTCTTTAATCAGTAAAGAGAAAGTTTCCTGCTCAAGAAATCTGTTTTCAAACAGAATGAAGCTAGAGAGAGTAAAATCATTACTTGGCTTCTTTAGTGCCTAGAGTGTTACTATGCTGGAGTAATATGTTCCATATTGTTTAGCAGTAGCTGATATAACTAAGGAGGAAACTGCTGGTAGGTGTTCTTTCCTTATCATACCTTCATTCAGCTGGAGAAGGTAGCTATTTCAAAGTGCACTGACCAAATTGGAAAGCCCAATAAAGAATGTTTTATTATGATTTTGACATGAATATGAGTTTATAAGCATGGAAAAGGCATTAAGTGTGTCATTTTATCTAAGAATCAGCTGAAGAGAACGTGAAGATTATTATGATTTGGAAAGAGTAAACACAAATAAAAACACTTTTTATGATTCATTACAAAAAGCCAGTAATAAATAAACACAAACGTAATTGTAGAAACTGGAGCTGAATGTTACGAAATATTTCAACATAAGAAAATATACTTAGCTGTAGAACTTGTCATGATTTTTTCTAGAAGTCTGTGTAAAAACCTGTTTTCTATGTTGCAGACTTTAAATTAGACTGGAGAATGTTTCTCTTAACTATAAATATAAATAGAGACTGAAACAGCATCATGAAGGGCCTAATATAGCTAAGTGAGAAATACAAGCATATCTGAAATAATTGTTTTTCTTCTCCTGAAGGCAATAGACTGACTGTGATCCCACATAAATGTTTCATGTTTTCTTTATTTTTTAAAAACTCAGGATGTTTTCTTTCATTTTGTTTTACAATTTGATTAGTCTTAAGATCTGTGTACTAGTGTCTGGTGACCTGCTAGTGAGAAATAAGCTATTTGTTGGAAACATATAACAACAGCTACATTTGTTCTAATAACAACTCCAAGACATGCAAATGAGCATAAAAATTGACCCAACTCTCCTGTTAGAACAATGTGTAGACATGTTTTTGGCTGGGATTCTCCAAGAGAGTTTTCAAGAATGGTTGATGTTAAGTTAAAGCAGTACTGATCTTGGTAGGCAGCTGTGCTGGTCTGGGGGGGCAATAGATTTTCTGTGCTCATTGGCCTCTGTCAGAGAGGGGTCCCAACCATGTTTAATTTATTAGTAGAGATCTGTGTGCAAAGTCCATGGTAAATCAGTGAAATCAGAACTCTATGATGAAATAATAGTATGGGTTTGAGAGCTAAAGACCTTTTAATTCAGACTTCTCTGAAAAAACAAAGGCAATCATGCTCAGGCAAAAGGGGGAGAATACCTATGTTAAAATTGTCAGTTTTCTAGCAATAAAACTGAATGAGCTGTAATTTCATAGGTTTGCAATTTACATCTTCCAGACATTCTTCTGACAAATATGTCATTTCTGCAACAAAATCTGCAGAATCTATACATATGAAAATTAAAACTATTTGAATGTCACTTCGCCCTAAAAGACTGGAAGGACTATCACCTGTAGTTTTTGCATCTCAGAACTTGTTCTGTGCCATGCAATATTTGACCCTAATCTATTGCTTATTGAAAGCAAGTATGAAGTTTTGTTTTCATATTGACATTCTTCTAAATGCTGGCAAGGTTTGTAAGAATATATGTTTCTAATGGGTTTTTCTTTTATTGTAGCTGGTCACTGTGGTTCTCCAGATCCAATTGTAAATGGTCATATTAGTGGAGATGGTTTCAGTTACCGTGATACTGTAGTCTATCAGTGTAATCCAGGCTTTCGACTTGTTGGTACATCTGTCAGAATTTGCCTGCAGGATCACAAATGGTCTGGACAAACTCCTGTTTGTGTCCGTAAGTATATATTTTTTTTTTTTGACTAAATTATTATGACTATTTTAAATGTAACTGAATGTTAACAACGGATTGGATGTTCAGAGGTGTTGAATGAGAGGCTCAGATATTTATTGGTCCTATTTTTAATTAGAAGGGTCATTATGATAATCTAATTTAGCTTCTAACCTAGCACAGACTGAATCACTACCCAGTAATTTCTGATTTCTGTTGCTTTGGAACCAGGATGGCGTAGGCATTGAAATGGGTTGAACAAGAAGATAGAACTGCATAGCTTCATCTGTCTCTCTATGAATAATTTCTATGTAAACTGTGGGTTTACTAAGCCTCTCCCCTATTTCTTTACCAAGAATACCAAACCTTCTTGATCTAATTTCATTGTTTGGTGGTTAAAGCTGGAATACTGTACATCTGTGCTCTTTTGATGGTGGCTGCCCAATTTTCCAAGCTGGCCTCCTAATATTTACCAGTGCAAGCCCAAGCATGGTATTGGATCTGTTAGAAAAAATGTGAACTTTTTTATTCTCTTTAGTAAGATGAGGTTTTTTGCTCGTAATTCACCTACTTTTGAAAATTCCATAATTAATTACTGGAATTGTTGAGTCTTTCCTACTCCTTTCGTCATTTACATGGTAGGTTTTCTATTTCCTGAACCATTAGCTGTTTAGTCAGGTTCAAGTCTTACTTCTCTGCTTTTTATCCTACTACTTTGTGTAATTGATTTTATCATTCTTTTTCCAGTTTTAATAAAGATTACCATTTTTATACATTTTTTGTTATTTTTAATGGTGCGGTTATATAAATTATTTAAATTTAGCAATTTTTTTAAGATGTCTGCAATTCAAACAGACACATATTTGTCTACACAGAGGTAGTAACTGACATGCTCAGCTTTTTAGTAGCTTTATTTAATTTCTGAGAAAATATGTTACTGTTAAGGCATTAGATTTCAAAATGTTCAGTATTTTCTTAGTGGTAAAACGGAATTTTCTACCTGTATGCAGCTGCAGGAAATGCCTGTCAAATGTCATTGTCCTTTGAAAATCCCATTTATATCTTCAAGTGATTTATATTCATCAAAGGAGAAATGCCACCAGCTAGCCTTATTATTATAGTGGATTAATTTTGCCATGCAGTGAATAAAATCCCTTCATAAGAAAGAGGTAAAGCTGAGGGGGATGGTAGGAGGCTACATCTTCTTAAATTGATGTTATCATTACTGTTATGAGAAGAACTGGAAGCAATTTCTGTCATTTCAAGTTGACTAGTACTTTGCATTACAATGTGGTTTTCTTTTGCTTATTATTCTGCCAGACTAAAAATACTTTTTTTTTTTTTTGGTCAGCATCCAAGCTTCAGATTGTTTTCCTACATTTACTTAATTTAAAAAAATAATTAATTAATTACATAAAAATTACTCTGTTATTTTGGAGGAGGAAACTGGAACCATACTGTTTACCAGTGCAAGAAATGTGCTCCCTAATGTGGTACTGACATGGTCTTGTCACTGAGTGTTGTGGATCGGAAACTAGAAACATGGCAGAGGTACCATAAAGAAGTTATGTGTGTACCCCTGAACATTTGCCACAAATTGGCCTATATTTTGTGAGATTTTTCAGAAGATCACACATCCTTTTATGTTTCTTGTTGTCTTTGAAAGAATTTTCACAGTTGTACATACCAGACATTGTGATTTTACAAAAATACCCTCTACTCTGGCATACTGTCTGGAGTACTCAGAGTGCTCTGCCCATGACTACTTAAGCTTCTTAGTTTCATATAAAAGTCAGCCTCCTTCATCTTGCATAATTTGTGACACACAGATATTTCCCTATCTATATACAGTTAAGATTTCTGAATAAATATATCCTTAAATTTCTTGTATAAATATAAAAGACAAATTCAGAAGGAAAGAACCAAACAAATACCACAAAAGAGCTCCAACATGCAAGTGATTCCATGGTACTTTTCAGTTAGATGCTATCTTGCCTATTTTTTTTTAACAGCTATCACATGTGGACATCCTGGGAATCCAGCTCATGGAATGACTAATGGCAGTGAGTTCAATTTAAATGACGTTGTAAATTTTACTTGCAACACTGGGTATTTACTTCAGGGTGCTTCTCGAGCGCAGTGCCGAAGTAATGGGCAGTGGAGTAGCCCTTTACCCAACTGCCGAGGTAAGAAATTTTCTCATATGTTCTCTGCTCTCTAATGACTTATTTTAGGCATGATGCTTTACCCTGACTTCAAAATAGACAGGGTAATGATATAGCATTTTTGGGATATAATTCCTATTAGGTAACCTGATCTTTAGGAACGTATTGCCACATTTATTTTAGTTTTTGTATTTCTATGTTGGAAAGTGGAGTTAGGGCTGAGTATTGTGGAAGCCTGTTCAGTATTTTACATCGAAGTTTTCAGACTGCAATCCCTAGAATTTAGTCTATAGACATAAAAACTGTACTTTGTATCACAAAAGTTATATTGCATTAATAAATCACAGTTGGCTCTCTAGCCTGAATTAAGTACACTAAAGTATGGTTTCCATAAATGGTGTATTACTCCTATTAAAACAAAGTTATGCAAATGAATATTCATGCATCAAAACACTATTAATTCTTCTGTAATTCCTAGCAACACCCAAAAGATATTCATAACTATTTGCATGTGAAAGCCAAGTTTTCTTTGCCCAGAAAAAAAAATTATAAAGTGAGATTTAATTCTGATAGGTTTTTTTTTGTGAAGACATATTTGAACTTGCCTACTAGTATGTGCTGGGATAAATCGCACATAGCGTATAGGATGGAGGTTTGTGAGATGAGAATCAGGCAAGGCTTTGAGTCATGAAGAAATCTGTGTATGAAATGTACATACTAGGGAAGGACAAAAAGAAACCATTTTAAAACATGAACTAAAGTTCTCAGATTTCATTGTGTCCTCATCATTTATTTATCCAGATGTCAGTGATGTAACTAAGTCTAAAAGGGAAACAAGTCTCTGAAGTTATACTATTGTTACTCTATCCATTTATGGCTATTTTTATATTCTTATATTTTTATTTTCCGCAGTCTTCAGTTGTGGTTGCAGAATATGGACTTAATATCAAATATTTGGTCTATTCAATTAGTATCTTTATCAAATCACTAAAATCTGTTCATTGTTCTAGGTTTTTTTTTTATGTTTTCTGCCCCAAAATACCTTGCATCACTGTAGTACACGCTTTCTCAATGCCGAATCCAATATGATGCCAATAACATTTAATGATGTTGTGTTTTCTTCTGTATCACTAAGGCAGACTGAGTGTCTTTGGGTTATAAAATAGATGCAAATTGTCAGAATGATGAAAGGCAGGACATGAGATGAATCATTTAAGATACCCTGAAGGCCTGGAGAAAATATTTTGAGATACTGTCTGTCCTTCAGTGTTCTTTTGGTGAAGGCTCCAGAAGAAATATATTTTAATGGATCTAAATTAAAAATATTCTTCCAAGTCATATTCCCTTTTCAAAGCTGGAATTTTCTGAGCCCATTTATAAATTTTAACAACTACACCAATTACCAAATGTGTAAACCAAAGCCAAAAATTGCTTATTCTCTGGAGAGAACATGATGATTTTGCCTGGTATGTAATGAATGCAAAGAAAGAGAACACAAAGGTGAATCAATCAGTTGATCAATTGATTCACCTGTACATGTGTGCAAATATATATATATATAATACCTAAGATAGAATTGGAATTAATAAATAACTAAATTGGAATTGGAAAGGCTGGCAAGGTTTTCCTTCTGTGACATAATTTGGCAGATCTTTGCTAAATCATGCATGCTCTTAAAGGAATATCACACAAGCCACTTATGTTTTTCCTTAGGCTGATTAACATTTCAGTTCTTTGGGATGGAATTTATCTCATGCCTGAATGCCAACTACAAAATTAAGAATCTGAAGATTACTTTACAAATTAAAAAAAAAAAAACAAACAAAAACAAACAACAAAACCCTATGAAAAAACAAAATCATCTCATCTTCCAATATTGCAAATGCAAATCTTGACATCCATTGTCATCTCTGATTAGACAGGTTCAAGTTAGACAGCTTGTTGTAAACTGGGTTAATACTAAATTAGATCAAATAACTTGTACAGAAATGCAATGACTAGTAATCTTTACTTGAGGTTTTTTCTTGCACTGGCAAAATGATTACTTAAATGTTAAATCAATGTGAGTACTGTGCTTTTTGTCCTTTGTGACTTGTCTTTAATGTGCTAAAGGAAATTGTAGTCAGTGCAGTTGTGCTAAGGGTACTAACATTGGGACTAAAAATCACATAGTAGGAGGTTAACTTTGGTTATTATCTCCACCTGTTGGTTTATTAAAAATCATATTATATTACAATGATTGTTCCTAAGAATAATAATTCTCTTTGGTGTTTAGCTTATCATATTGTTTCAGAGATAGCTGATGCAATTTCAAGCTCATTGTGTGTGGAATTAGACCTTTCATTCCCATTAAAACAATACAGAGACAGCAATTCCCTCAGTCACTACCCTCAGAATTTATTCAAGTGAGTTAACTAGTGTAGCAATATAATTATTGGAACAGAGAAGCAGGAATTAGCAAACTGTTCCTCTTTAGGCTGATGTACTTTTTTTCTGTTTATACTGCTTTATATCATTAGTCTTTAGTGAACAAACTTCTCGGTCTCATCAGTGAGGCATTTAGGTAAGGTTTTATTTGTTCAAAATACACACTTTTTTACATATCCTATAGATGCAGTCCAGATCTGCTCTATTAGACTGTCAGAGGCAGAAACTTCATGGTTTTACTGAAGTTCAATTTCAGTTACTGGCTGAGTTACTCAGCTATTTACATTGTACTCAAGTGCATCTGTTAAAAGGAAAATGAATGAAAGAGAAAGAAAAAAAAAATTTATGAAAAAACAATGCAAAATGAAAAGACTTAAGAATATAAGAATTAGGAGCCTTACAGTTACTCCAGCATTATTTCACTTGTGTCTCCTGTGTACTTTCATTTTCCTTAATTCATCATATAAATGTGTTTGATCTAGGCCAAATTATGGTCTGAAATCTTGTTAAGAAAGGTTGGTTTCCTAACAGTTGTATTATAGACAACTGTACCAGGATCCACTTACTTAAGAATGGCAAACTCCTATCAGAATGGAGTGGCCCAGAGTTCTCTCAGCTGAGTGTCTGCACTCATGTCTGTTCTCATGCTGGTTGGACTTTTGCCTTTCAGTCAATGCTTCTTCACTTCATTGTTCCCTTCACTTAATACTTCTTTCTCTATGGCAAAAGGTATTTTTGGTGACCTAATTGTATCTATTCTATCATGAACTGTGAGGATCCACCTAATTTCTGCAGCTAGTGCTTATCTGTTGCCTTGTGGTAGATGTATATTACAAAGCATAGAGTTGTTTAGGAACTCTAAACAATAAATGTTATTAGGTTTAAATGTTATTAGGTTATTAACTTAAGTATTTTTATAATTGCATCTTGAAATAGTGGTCAGTACGGATAATTAATTGTTTTCCTATACTGGAAAGTTTGTCAGTGTATGACTGGGGAGAATGTAATCCCAAATTAAAAGAATGAACTAGATTCTTTTGTCTTGTGCATCAGCAAGAATTTTTTTCTAATATACAATTAAAACTGAAGTATTACTCAAATGTCACTGCTTTTGTCTAGAAATTGCAAAAATTAAGATGTACAAGAAGAGAAACAAAGATGACTCTTAAAGCATTGGTTGAGCATAAGAAACTCAGAATTAGTGGGAGAAAAATAGATGGTCAGACTAATACAGTAGTGTTGAGATGTGAGCAACCTTGAACTGCAGGTTGATATTTAAGGTGTTTGAAAAACAGACAAGTTATAAAGTTTGCAGTTTGTCTAAATTCAAGGTGATCAATCTTGAAATCCATGTTGACATTTAAACTGCTTGAAAAAGATAGGTCATAAAAGTTTGCAGTTTCTTTAAGAAATCCTACTTTTTGGTTCTGTAGAGATATATCCTTTCTAGACTAACAATAACTGTTGCAAATGTATTTGTGCAGTAGAGGAGTTCTAGTTTTAGTGCAAGGGGAGTACTCAATACCAACTTCAGTTTAAGCATATCAGTGTTAGAGTATTTCTTTACCATTGACCTACTACATGATCTCTGATCTAGAAATTTTGGATCTTTTATTTCAATTACATGAAATTTTAAAATGTTATATTAATTGTCTCCAGAATTGGTATTGTTTCTTATTTTATGTTAGTGTGGTGGATTAACCTTGTGTTTAATATGAAGTGTTTTTCCTCTGCTGTTGCTTCTTTCACAATCTTTTCCTCTTCTCTGGTGTGGGTTCTACACTGGCTGTAGAGAATATCTGCTTCCCTATGGACTACCTTCTCCTCTGACCTCGGTGTTCCCTCTGTTGTTTCTCACTATTTGTCCCCTCCTCTTCTCAATGTGGCATTCTATGCCCTTTTGCTAAATATAATTTCACAGAAACTTAAACTTCCCTCATGGACTCAGCTGTGATTTGAGGAGAGACTACAGCTGGAGTTGTTCAGCCTAGAGAACAGAAGACTCAGAGAAAACTTAAAAATGCTTATCTAAAGATAGGTGTAAAAAAACGATGAACAGAATTCTCAGTGGTACTCAGTGAAAGGACAAGAAACAAAGGACACAAGATGAAACATAAGAAGCAGCTTTTTAACTGAGGGTGATCACACACTTAAACAGATTGCCCAGAGAGGTTGTGGAGTCTCCATCCTTAGAGATAGTCAAAACCTGACTGGACAAAGCCCAGGGTAGACTGCTTTACCTGTCCCTTCTAACTTCAATTATTCTATGATTCTGTATAATTTATGACTAAAGAGTTTGACAGATGCATTTGAAGAATGTTACTGAAGTGGTATGTGATGTCTCCAGACCTACTTTCCTGCTGATACCACTGTTTTAGGCTACTACATATCCCAGAGTTAACGAAAATAGGCAGACTGCAACCTTTTCAGATTAAAACACAGTCTCACAGACTAAGTTTAGACTAAGTTAAGACTAAGTTTATCTCGAACCAAGTTATGAGACCACAAACTAGATCACCTGATCTAGGGAAACTACATGGGTAACTAAGATAACTTCTTAACCATCTCTGCCTGACTCTCTAACACTCAAAAACCACTTAAAGATACACATAAATAAAGAAGATGTGTCTATTTCCCCCAAATTAGGTAAACATAGAATGAAAAGAAATGAGTAAAAATTTCTTCCACATAGTGGCTAAACTCTATAAGAGATTATCTAAATGCCAAAATCTTGAAACCCTACGGTTCCTAGCCTGCAAGTATCAAAACTTAATCTTAACTTGACACTGTTAAGAGCCCTACCTGAAGATGTCTATAAGCTATTGATTACAATGAATTTAAGAATTCACTGTGAAACAAAACCTTTCAGTATTCTTTCTAAAGAATGAAAAGAGAAGTAAAGAGCAGTCTAGTTCAGACCTTCATATCAGCCATGCGTGTTCCTACAGAGCAATTCTCTGCATCCATATACCTAGTTTAATTTTACCTGCAAATCTGGGCAAAGGAGTCTTCTCTTCTGTAAGCTGCCTCCATATAACATCATAGCATAAGTACATTGACACCAATTCACTCAGAGCAGAATTTGATATAACATCTAAGATTCTTACTTTCATAAAGATGATGGGTTCGGACCATATGTGAAAATTTATGTAACATATTTTAGTGATATTTATGATAAAAATATTTTATGCCAATTAATTATGTTTTAATATAAATTATATTTTAACTATTATATCTATAAGAATTTTAATTAAAACATGAATCTGCACTGTTCAAAACTGTTAGAGGTCCTTTTTGTCAAAAAGGCTAAAATAAAATAAGTATTACATTATTTACATCAAAGAAGAGTAAGACATCCTTATTGGTTAGATTTAAGAAATAATAAAGTGCATTTCAATGATGAAATAGTGCTGAAATTACAATTTTACATCCACGATTTACCTGGAGTAAGTAACAGCACTGCTTCTAGCCTGTGTCTTTCCTTCTACAACTGCCTTTCATCTAATGGGTAAAAAACATTGGTATTAAAGTTCATTGTTAGTGATGAATTATGAATTTGTGTACAAAGAAAGTAAATATTCCAGCTCCTTAAATACACTGCTGGGAAGAGATTGATGTTTCTGGCAAACTTGTATCATTTAATTCAACAGGGGTTTTACGTATGACATTTCTTTCAAACCTCAGTTGGGTTCACTTGAGTCAATAATGAACTTGGCTTCACTTCGGTGAGACTAAATGCAGTCACTATAAAATATAGTTTACAGCTTGAAGCTATTGCAGATTATTATTTTATTTTATTTTATTTTATTTTATTTTATTTTATTTTATTTTATTTTATATTTTGTAACTGAGCTGTTGCATATGCATGGAAAACTGGTATTTTCAGAAAAAAAAGCTGGGCAGTTCTCAGACACTCTTTTGCAATGATATATTACTTCTAACTATTATGTCTATAGCAGGTTAACAAATAAGTCACTAGCAGGAAATTTACCAAAGAAATTACTTGGATTTTTTTCTTTGATGAAAAATGTTTGAGCTGGCTCATGTTCTGCAGTATGTAACAGTAATGTGAGAAGCCACACACTGGCAGGAAAGGATGCCATCCAGAGGGACCTGGACAGGCTTGAGAGGTGGGCTAGTACAAATCACGTGAAGTTCAACCAAATCAAGTGCAGGATTCTGCACATGGGATATGGCAATCCCAGGCACAAATACAGGTTGGGCAGAGAAGGGCTGGAGAGCAGCCCTGAGGAGAAGGACTTGGGAGTGCTCATGGATGAGAAGCTCAACATGAGCCGGCAGTGCGCGCTGGCAGCCCAGAAAGCCAACCGTATCCTTGGCTGCATAAAAAGAAGAGTGACCAGCAGGTCATGGGAGGGGATTCTCCCCCTCTACTCTGCACTCTGAGACCACACCTGGAGTACTGTGTCCAGCTCTGGAGCCCTCAACAGAGAAAGGACATGGAACATTGGAATGGGTCCAGCAGAGGACCATGGAGATGATTAGAGGGCTGGAGCACCTCTCCTTTGAGGACAGGCTGAGAGAGCTGGGGTGTTTTGCCTGGAGAAGGCTTTGGGGAGACCTTCTAGTGGCCTTCCAGTGTCTGNGCTGGGAAGAGATTGATGTTTCTGGCAAACTTGTATCATTTAATTCAACAGGGGTTTTACGTATGACCTTTCTTTCAAACCTCAGTTGGGTTCACTTGAGTCAATAATGAACTTGGCTTCACTTCGGTGAGACTAAATGCAGTCACTATAAAATATAGTTTACAGCTTGAAGCTATTGCAGATTATTATTTTATTTTATTTTATTTTATTTTATTTTATATTTTGTAACTGAGCTGTTGCATATGCATGGAAAACTGGTATTTTCAGAAAAAAAAGCTGGGCAGTTCTCAGACACTCTTTTGCAATGATATATTACTTCTAACTATTATGTCTATAGCAGGTTAACAAATAAGTCACTAGCAGGAAATTTACCAAAGAAATTACTTGGATTTTTTTCTTTGATGAAAAATGTTTGAGCTGGCTCATGTTCTGCAGTATGTAACAGTAATGTGAGAAGCCACACACTGGCAGGAAAGGATGCCATCCAGAGGGACCTGGACAGGCTTGAGAGGGGGGCTAGTACAAATCACGTGAAGTTCAACCAAATCAAGTGCAGGATTCTGCACATGGGATATGGCAATCCCAGGCACAAATACAGGTTGGGCAGAGAAGGGCTGGAGAGCAGCCCTGAGGAGAAGGACTTGGGAGTGCTGATGGATGAGAAGCTCAACATGAGCCGGCAGTGTGCGCTGGCAGCCCAGAAAGCCAACCGTATCCTTGGCTGCATCAAAAGAAGAGTGACCAGCAGGTCATGGGAGGTGATTCTCCCCCTCTACTCTGCACTCTGAGACCACACCTGGAGTACTGTGTCCAGCTCTGGAGCCCTCAACAGAGAAAGGACATGGAACATTGGAATGGGTCCAGCAGAGGACCATGGAGATGATTAGAGGGCTGGAGCACCTCTCCTTTGAGGACAGGCTGAGAGAGCTGGTGTGTTTTGCCTGGAGAAGGCTTTGGGGAGACCTTCTAGTGGCCTTCCAGTGTCTGAAGAGAGCCTACAGGAGAGCTGGAGAGGGACTCTTTATCAGGGAGTTTAGATTTTTCTTAATCAGAGCATATGCATCAGTGCATAAATGTGGAGGCACTTCAGCTGGGCTGTTGGCTGTGCCACTTCCATAGGGGAACACCCATTGAAGTGTCTCAAAGAGATTTCCATGCTGACTCAACTACCTCTGGTTTGTCTCCGTAAGACTAACTGAAATGCAGCATCCCCAGCATGCCTCAAGACAACAGGTTGCACCCTGTCCCTCTAACCCTGATGTGTTTTCTCACAGCTTTTCACAGACAAGCCTGATATTACTATCCCCCCCTTCCTTCACATCTAGTTTAAAACCCTGTCAATCGGCCCCACGATCTCTTGGAATGGATCTTTGGCAGAGATTTCATACATAACCAAGAGGCAGATACATGCTTTTTAAATTAGTTAATCAGATGTTCCTAAAAAAAGTGTTGTTTTATAAAATTGGACTTACTCATTTCAAAGTTAAAAAAAAAATAATAACTGCAACTTCAAGGAATTACTTTTAACATAATTCTTACTCCATTTTTATTTTATTATGGAGTTAGCTAGTTATCAGAGTAATCCAATAGAAAACATAGGAAACACTGCATTTTTTGTTAGAATGAGAGAATATTTAGCATGTTTATATCAATTACAAATAGTTTGGAAGGCAATTAATGTGATCTAGCTTTTAATCTCTCAAACAAACATGAATTATGTACTTCATTGGATCAATTAATGTTATTTAAGATCTTGTTTATAGCAAGATATTATGTAGAATATTATTGTTGTTAATTTGCACTATTACCAACAAGATTTATGCTACATTAATGACAGTGAAAATTTCCTTAGCCTAAGTTAATCAGCAACATGATGTCAGGACCTTAGATTTTGGATAGATTTCAATAATGTATTTAAAAACACAAGAACACTTTGCTTCCTAAGAATTTTAGTTTTATGATAGGAACTATCATAAAATTACTCTCCCACTGGCCCCCATTATAACAACTAAAAAATCAAATTCTTATGTATTTGAGACTTTTTCAAAGTGAAGTTGTAAGTAGGGGGGAGGGAGGAAGGGGTTGGGTTTTAGTTTTTTTTTCACTTGACTTCACTGAGCTGTTATTGTAGTGTATTGTTGACTTTGCACTGAACTTCACTAAAATTCTGTAAACTAGCAATTTTGTAATCCTGCTTTCACAGCAATGCTTTCTTTTTTTATAGACACAATTTCTGAGAAATTGTCATAAGGTCAGAGTGTATCCTCTGCTCTTATTCACTCTGAGTGCCAGTCCCTATACATGTTCTAGATACAAATATTAATGCAATACTTTTCAAATAAAAAAGTTTAAGAACACTGTTGATCAGATATGAAAGTTTAAATAAGCAGCTTAACACTGTTTCTGCCAGGAAAAAAAAAAAAAAAAAAAAAGGAGCAAGAAGAAGAAATGAAATACTGTGAATTATGTGCTTTTTGGTGATCATTCAACTTTCTAGCAGAAAACTGCCTAAAGGACTCTGACATGGTCTTTTCACTTCTTTGTCCTCAAGGGTTTGAATCTACTCAGTGTGAGGTTCCAAAGTCATCAGGGCAGACTTAAAGCATTCTCTTGCTTTTCTCAACAGACTAAATTGAGAGTGCCAGAACTCATTTCCCATGTAACCCTTGACAGCTGTCATTGAGAGAAAGCAATCTCCATCTACTCTCACTGTGATTTACAACTGAACCCCCAGGGTGAAAGGCAATCAGGGAAACTACTGCCTTAGTTCTGCATGCTGGCCAACTCAAATTCTTTTCTAAAATACTCCTTACTGCAGCCATTCTTAGCAGCAGCCCATTTGTGTATATATGTATATTTAAAAATCTATAGCTGATGTTAAGTGGCACTGCAGACATAATTCTGTTTACCTTTTAGCTTGAGGGGTAGTATTGTCTTGCATAATCATTTAATAAAACTTCAAGTATGGTGCAAAAATATTTTTCACAGAGCACATACTTAAATTACGTATTCCATGACTATTCTGCATTTTATTCATCACTGGGTTTGCTAAATGGATACTATGGGTACAAGAATGAGAACATGATGTCACACAGACAAATTGATACTTTGGGACTGTAATATATTCCTTGAACATTCCATTTTTCTGTCGGCATGGAAAATTAAGTTTTTCTGTTCTCCCTATTGTGTTTCAAAGATAATTCAGTTAGAATTGCTTTTGGATAGCTTTAGGGCAGCATATCTTCATGAAACTAAGTTCTTTTTTCTTAATTTCTGACTGATTTCTCAGAAACTAACTTGGCAGATTTACCCATTAAAGCAAGTTTCAGGTTTAGGCAGTTACATTTTATTTGGATTTGTTTTAATAATCTCAACTGTACTAAGAAAAGGGACAGCTGTTGTGAATGCTTGTTATTTAAATTCAACATAGGGAAAGACTTCAGTAATCCACAGGAATGGGAGGAATTTTTGAAAATAATTTTATTTGTGAATGGGCAAAAACTTTAGTAAATGAGAATTTTTCAGCGTGCTTCAGATTTTTCTTATATTTCAATAGAATATTCTGATATTAAAATTGGAAGAATTTGACCAAAGAGTTTCAATGTTCTGTTTAAATTAAGTCCGTGTATATTTAAGTGTATTAACAATGATTTTCACTAAATTGCAGTGGAAAATGATATTTTTGCTCTTTCTTCTCAAGAAACTCTGAAGTGTCATTCCACTGTTTATTATACCACTTTTTACTTGTACAGTATTTTTATCTGTGCAGTATTTCACTATTTATTTTTATATAAAATGGTTTATCTCTTTGATCAAGAAAAAAAAAATAAAGCCACTATTATGTTTAAAGAAATAGTATTTTCTGGTATTCTGGAGTTCTCACAACTCCCAAATGAGATTTCTGCATGACTTGTAGTCTGTGGCAGGTAGTCTGCACTTTTACACTGGAACGCCTTTTTAAAAAAAAATATGTTTGTGCTTGTAGTTGCCTAGTATCCTCCCCATTCCAGTGACAGAATGCCAGGGCATCTACAGCATTTCTGTGCGTCATTCAGAACTTCGGGCGAGGCATTACTTTCCTTCCCAGAGCAAACTTTCTTGGAGAAATTGTGTGAACATAGTGTTCTCAGTGAATCAGTGGCAGACTGTTCATTCTTCACGCAGCCTTTCAAGAAAACATAGCATTGACTTTTCAAAATGGCAGTGGTAGACAAGCTCTCAACTGAGGATGCAATAAAGTCTGAGCTCTTAACCAGCCTGAAGATTATCAAAGTGACGTCTTTTAAAGACTGTCCTGTGTTCTGGAAGTGGGTATTCTTTATCACTCTTATTTGAAGAGAGACACTGAGATTTTTTTATGGTGAGAAAAAGGTGTAAGAGGGGATATGAGTCTCTAATATAGTCTTTAGTGCCTTCAGTTACGATGAACAGATTTGATTCCAGAAACTGTTCCTAGGACTGTTTGTTTTATCCTGTTACTGCTTAATATAAAAATAAAAAATTAAACAGTTCTGTGTATCAGAAAGAATTTGTAAACCAGGTTTATATTTTCGTAGCAATAGAAAATTGTCCAAAAGTCAGAAGTGTGAAAGTAGAAAAAGTTCAGATTTATAAGCACTCTTTTGTTCCAAAGTTACTGAACAAACGTAGTAATACTACTGTGCTAGAAAATAAACTGTACAATTAAGCTCCTTTATATCCTAGGAGCACTGAAAGGCAAAAGAAACATAATGGCATTCTTGCAAATCCAGGTATTGGAAAATGGTAACCCTCATTCAATGGGAATTAGATTGCATGTGTATCCATGTCAATAAATTCAAAGTTAGACAGACTCAGCAGGAATGTAGATCACCAAAATGCCTAACACTACTGATAATATTTAATCGTTTATAATCATTGAAAGTTCAGAAATTGTACAGTAGAACATATGCATTCTTGCTATACTTAGTGCTTTTAAACATTGGAAGCACAACAGAGTAACTTCCAGTTTTGTAAGGGTGACTCAAAGCTCTGTCTTGTATTTATTTTCATCTGATCTAGCCAAGCAATATAGAATCCATCTTTCTAATAAGGAACATAAATTCAGAGTTCTGTTTCAAAGCTCTTATTTCAGCTATTGTCATTATTTTATTTTTACTTGTTTTCAGGAACAAGAATAAAACTCTTTTTTTTTTCTCTCTCTCTTCTTTTTTTTTGTTTTTTTTTTTTTTTTTTTTTTTTTTNTGTTTTGTTTTTTTGTCAGATAAACCCTGCAAGTAGCTTTGTGAATTTTTAAACATTTAATAGAAAAAAAAATAATAAATTTCATGACCAAAATTAATGGTTTTAGTGGTATTTTATTTTCTTACCTGAACAAAATTAAACCAGGGAAAAAAAATCATTTTTTGGGAAAAAAAAGTTGGTAACACTGTAATCCAAGTATTTTTATTTTCATTCATTTATGATAGAAAGAATTAAATGAGGGGCAAATCACCAATGCCACATATACTTTCTTGTGCCATTCAATGCAAAAGCTTAAGGGTGAAGCATTTTGAAAACACTCCATGTCATTCCAGGAATTATATAATGTCTTCAAATATATAATTTTCAGTCTTCAAATTTATTAATTTCTACCTTTTATTTTCTGTACTGGCTCTCTTGTGGGAGCAAACCAATTGAAAATTGGTGAAATGAAGTTGAAACTTAACATGCAACTTTGTAATTGCAATGGCTTCATAAATGCTATTGTAACTTTAATTTTCATTGATTCTGAACAATCACATTATTTTAGCCATAATACTATAAGTATAAACTGTTTGTATTTAACATCTAAAGTCCTAGAAAAGGAGTTATAGGACAAGAAACTTAGTTCTCAGACAAAAAAAAAAAAAAAAGAAAAAAAAAAACAAACTACCTAAAAACTCCACCAGAAAAGAAACTAAAAACTTGCATTGTACAAAGGAAGATTCTTGCAAAAGAAATTTTAAGATCTCAAGAAACTAACTTAGGTAGACAAAGAATAAGAATTGTGTCCTATAGCTTCGAAAAAAAGTGCAGTAATATGTGTCCCCATGTAAATTTCCACTAGTTTTGTGGTTTCGTTTATGAAACCTCACTTTAACAGTATTTGTATTGTTTTAGCTGCACATGGCCAACTTCTAATGCTTTAGTACCGAGTTAAAACAAATGTGGATAATATTAATTGCAGGGTACTAACCATGCTCCTGTACTGTGAATCTGTGCGAGTGCAGCAAGGAGTCACAGTTGCACCAGGATAAGATTTCTACTACAGAAAAGTTTTAAATATGATTGATAAATCGATATTAAGTCACCTTTAAAGTATTAACATTTTTTGGCTTTACCTGTATAGAGATTATTTAAAGAAAGAGCTGCTCTTGCTGGTAATCAAGATTGTTGTTAAGATAGGTAGATATCAGTGAAATGGAAAAATGTTATTTTACTGTAGTTACTTTTTGGTATGCAGTTTGGTATTGTGAAATTGATTAGAACAAGGAGATAGGTCTCAGAAGACCTGAGTTCAGTTCTGCACCGGTACAAATATTCCATACAACCTTGGGCATCATTTTGTGATATGATGAATCACCATGTGGATATTGCGTTATTGTGAACTTAGGGATCAAAACTGCATTATACTAGCATAATAATAGCAACTTTAGCTAAATAGAAAGATTGTGAAACATTCACTTTTGCATTTGAAAATAAATGTATCTATATATTTTAAATTAAACAGTGCCTGCCCATGGGTACTTAATTTCCTCTACTAAGATGATTCTCTAATAAGTTTTTCATTTGAGTTAAGTAGCGTATCCACAGAATTTGTTCAGAGCATGGTTCAGGGATCAATAAGGGAAGCAAGACCATTCCCGATTAGCAGTTCAGTGAAACTCACCTCAGTCTGGAGGGCAGCAGAGAACAGCAACATAATCATGGCCTTTGTCTACTGGCCTCATGCCACAGAACAAGGGCTGGTTTTCTTTACTTCATATTGACTCAGATGTAAGTTCAGATGTTAACTATATGAATATGTAGAGAGATTGAATTTAAGGATAAGTCCATACAAGCCAATTTATAATCATGCAGAGGATGTAGGCTAGTTCCAAAAGCAGAAGCCTTACAGCAGCATCTACACAGTGCTATGCCATGTCTAATTGCCTGAGAAACAGGGTTAATTTGAATGTTGCGTGCATTGCTTCTGGGAGTTGTGCTAGTTTCTGTAACAAAGAATTGCACTGTTAATACAGACATATGAGCTCTTTCAGATCTAGCTTTGTATTTCAGTAGGGCTTCATGCCAGTGGTCTATATACTTTACAAACTTTCACCTATGTCTCTGTTCTACAGTGATAGTTACATTCCCAGTGAAAAAATTAGACAGTAATAATAAAAAAAAAAAAAGCAGTAATAAAGAATGAAATAGATTTTTTTTTGTGTAGTGTAAAAAGAATAAAGCATTTTCTCTTGATAGTACTCTTAAATACAGATCCCCAGAAGCAGGAATTTTCTGAGTTCTTCAAATCAAGTACGGAGACACAGATTTCCAAATCCAAATCCTTTACAACTTTCAAAGAGCAGTGAGATTTTAGGACTTTACATTTTTCCCTCTTTTAAAGGACAGAAAAAAATTCAGGAGGTAAAAAGGTATTTGCTTCTGTCAATGAAATCCTAGAATAAACACAGATTTATTTAACCTGCGTGTATCTGATTTGTGTATAATATTTACAAGATTATAACACTAAATTTAAATAAATGTTTGTAGTATGAAATATAATCTAAACTTAATGTAAGTTAAACTTAATGTAAGTTAAATGAAACTTCTCTGGTTAACTATTTCTATTGGTTAACTAGAATGGGAGTAATTTCAATTAGGAGACTCCATAGCTTTACTACCTCTCAGGAAGAAAAAAGCAGGTCTCTTCCTTCTTCTTTTTCTTGAAAATTAATTTGAGCTTGGTGATATACTTCAAAAGGTAGATTCCTGTAATTGTTGAGCTGTAATTTGTAATAATAACAATATCCTAAGTATTTCTTTATTTATACCATTATGTTTAGAGTGAAGATAGGACAGGGTTTGAGGAGGCATTTACAGCTTTTCAGACAGCTTTCAAATGAGTAGACATCAAAGCTGGTAGTTGGCAATGGAGACATCAGTGTCTCATCATAATCTTCTGCCAAGAAACCATCATGTTCACTGCAAGGTATAAAACAAAGGATTGGGGAGGGCAGATGTACACTATATAAAAACTAAACAGTCATGACAAACCCCATAATTTTTAGGTTTTATACTGCTATCTGAAAAATAACGTCATGCTTTCTGGTGCTTAACTTCACTCCCCGTCCACTATCAAATATTTTATTTTTCACCATCTTCCTTTCTCTATTCTACACACTAGTATCAGAAAATGTTCTTCTTAATGTTGGCAGCAATTTTTTTTTGCATTACAGTAAATTAAAAATGAAATTGTTAAAGTGTTACTTAAACTGTGTATTTGTTTCATTTTAATTTAGATTCCTTCACATAAAAATATATAAAAGACCAAACTAAAGCACTTCTACATCTAAGACTATTACAAGAACTAGAATAAAATCTTAGTATTACTGTAAGAGCAGAGATCTAAAGACTTACTTAAGAGTCAACATATCTGATATTTAAGTCAAATGAAAAACCACAAAGGATATAAAGTGGACCACAGTCATGAGCTGCTAATGAACTAACAAAGAAACCACTGCTACACATTATTTATGACATTTCTATTATGCATTGATAATGAACACTATTTGTCTTACAGTGGTGAATTGTTCTGATCCTGGCTTTGTGGAAAATGCAATTCGTCATGGACAGCAGAATTATCCTGAAAGTTTCAAATATGGAACAAGTGTCGCATACCATTGCAAGAAGGGCTTTTATTTGTTGGGCTCATCTGCTTTGACCTGCAAAGCTAATGGTTTATGGGATAGATCACTACCAAAGTGCTTAGGTAAGTATTCATCCAGTTGGATTAACATTAAAGGGTGGTGCATGATTTTTAGTCATGATAGGCCAGAAAAAGTGTAGTCATTTAGTGAGGAACAAAACTGGACTTTAAAATCAATGTATTGCAAATTTTAAAACTCAGAAAATAATAAGACAAGATGTCATGGAACTTGTCATTATTAAAAATGGGTTTAGATGAAACTATGGATTTATTATTTCAAATACCAGAAAGTTAAGATTAATTTCCCTTTTTGATGTATTGTTAAGATGTCTGAAAACAGCTAGGGAAATCTATTATTATTTATATATTATCATTTAGATTGATTGCCCTTAATGCCTGTCTCAGAATTAATTTTTCTTCAGACATATTGAAGTGTGTATGTGTTGTTGAATCTATGAAATGTTGTCTAGGAAAATTTGGCTTAAGGGGGTCTTTTCAAAACATCACTTCATACTTCCTCCATCACTATTTGCTTAGAGGGGGAAAATCTTCAGGTGTTTCCTTTAATCAAATCAGTGAGCTGCAGATCTCTAGAAATCAACAATTTGGCTGACTTTCATTTTCCGTTGAGATATTTTTCTTATCTAATCACTACTAATGTTCTGACATCAGATTTCTGAATTACAGTGCAATTATAGGAAATAATTGCATTGTAATGAAAGTATACTTTAATTTGCAAACAGATGATTTTAAAGTTTTTGCTTTACGGAATTGTGTTTGCTTACTTAAATTATTTACTTTACAATTTATGCTTATATACCAATCACATCAATAAATGTTATTAAGTTAATTAATTTCTTTTTTTCTGCTTGCTTTATTGCTCCTACTATGTATCTAATACCCACATGACCCAAGCATTTTTGTTTTGGTTTTCACAACAATCTAGGCTTTCAATATCTGACAATAAGAGCTATAATCTGAAAACTGGGTTTATTCACATTTCAATAATTAAGCAAAATACAACCTTCTAAATACAATATAGCTGCATAAAATGGTCATTTTGGAAGAATATTTTACTGATGCAAGCCCGTGCCTCCCCTTTTCCTTCTTAGGAAAAACATTATGAAAGTTTGTGATCCAATTTTGTCTATGATCCCTTTTTCCTTCCAGCACTAGGGTTTTGGTGTGAAGGGACACTCCTTATGCAAGGGGAGAAGATGATGGGGAATCTAAATGACTAGAATAGCTACCCATTTTTCCAGATCAAGTGTTTTGGAAGTTTTATAGAATTTATATGGCTTTCTGTTTTCAGGTAGAGCTTGAGGAAAGTTGTAGGTGCCCATTCTTTTAGAACAGGAATGCCTAACTTTGCTCTAGGGACTGTTGATTGAAGACATGAGATCTTTCACATGAGCCTAGGAGGTGCCTACATTTCTCTGTCTCCTACTGTATTGGTTGCTACTAATTTGCTGCTAATGGGCTCAAACACTGTCTGAATCTTAAATATCACCAGGGCAAATTTAAGGTTCTTTCCCCTAAGAAAAACTCAGTGAGATGAGTAGGGCTCTTTCCATGAGAACTGTTTATCTATTCACAGGTGAAATCACTCTCTTCAAGTCTTTTCAAGTACCATGGGAGAGATTTAATTTTCAAAGGTTATCCATGATAATCCCTTTTTTTTTTTTTTTTTTTTTTTTCAAGAATAACACTATATTTGGTGATTGGGCAAAGTGCTCGGAGAGGCAGGTGAGATAAATTTTGAACCCAAAGCGGACACAGTGTTTACCATGAACAATTCTAGTTCATGAGTGAAAAAATAGAAACATACTGCTCTGTTATTCAAGGTAACACCTATGAGTGTCAGTGCTTAAAAATGGATCTTTCTTTTCTTCTTCACAAACTGGTAACATTTCAAGCTATTCACTACAAACCTATATATAGCCACATTAAGGTGACTGGTATATTATTTTCTTCCGAAACCTCTGCTCACCCACTGCAGCACCTTCCAGAATTGTGGCAGGACTAGCATTTGCATGGTACTGAAGCAAGCTCATTAAGGCAACTGATCCAGCCAAAAACTGAACACTGTTATTTGGGTTTTTTTTCTGTGTGAGTACTGTTCAGCCAGAACAGTACTGATCTAGTTTACCAACAGTGTTCTGATCTGGTTTACCATTTGCTACATGAATCCTTAAGCCAGCCCAAGGAAAGGAAGATAAAAATACAGCAGTAAAAGTGTGGTGGTCAGGACCACGACACTTGGCAGAATTCCACTGTACAGTCAGTTTGAAATTACGATGGGATCCAGTAAAGCACAAATAATTTTTATGACTGTCAGGAGTTATAGTCATCAGAATAACAGTTGTTTGGGTTTCTTAAAATATACATTTATCCCATAGATCAGTCATTCAAGTAACTCATAAAGCTGCTCAAGTTCAATTGCTCTACTGAAGTATTCCCTGTTTAAATTGTGTGACAGTTTACTAAAGTTATATAAAGTATATTTTCTTTGTTTTTTCTCTCTACTGGATGACCTAAGTTTTACACAAAAACCTTTCAGAATATGATTTCTAGTTCAAATTAAGATGACTTATGTTCCCTCATATAACAGATCTGAACTACTTGTTTAAAAGTTATTCTGTGCCTAAACTGTTTATCTGAGGTTTTTCTCAAACAAAATGTATACATTAACTTAAATATGATTCATAATTTGCAAAAATGATCGGCAATCCATTTTCCTCTTGCTCACTTTAGTGCAACAGATTGGTGTAATAATACTACAGCTTAAGCTTTGTTAAGATGTCTGAAGACAGCTAGGGAAATCTATTATTATTTATATATTATCATTTAGATTGATTGCTGTACTGTCTAAAATGTGTCTAATTATCGTATAGATATGATAAAGCTACTTAACATTTTCATATAGAATCATAGAATCATCCAGGCTGGAAGGGACCTCCAAAGGTCATCTAGTCCGACCTCCCTGCAGTCGCAGGGACACCCCCACCTAGACCAGGTTGCCCAGGGCCTCATCGAGCCTCACCTTGAACATCTCCAGGGAAGGGGCCTCAACCACCTCCCTGGGCAACAAGTTCCAGTGTTCTACCACCCTCATTGTAAAGAATTTGTTTCTAATATCCAATCTAAATCGGCTTTTGTTTATCTATAAAATATAAGCACATTGCAACATTATCCTTCTTTGGTTTCTCCTTTCCCAGCCTAAATAGAAATAGTTTGTAGGGAAGGACAGTGAATGGAAATGAACGTGGAAAGAGAGTTTAGTATATTTTTCAGGGAAAGGCTTAACTGGATGGGTTAATCTCACATGTATTTTTATGTTTACTCTTACAAATAACAAGTAAATTATCTCTAGCAACACAAAAACTGAAGATATAAAGGAGTTCATATCTTCATATGATTCTGTGGAACCAGTCTTATACGTAAAGATTATAATAAGTTTTTTCTGTGCCATGAAGACATCTTATAATATTGTGTTCTTTCCTCTGTTAGTCATTTCCTGTGGACATCCTGGGGTACCTGCCAATGCAGTTCTTTCAGGAGAAAAATTTACATATGGCTCCATAGTTCACTATTCTTGTACAGCGGGCCGAAGGCTCATTGGAAATTCTACTAGGGAGTGTCAAGAAGATAGCCACTGGAGTGGGACTCTGCCTCACTGTTCAGGTACTTGTACCAACCATCATCTGAATGTCATCTTGTGTCACACAGAAAAAGCTATTCTCAAACAATTTTAAACTACAGTCAGATATTTGCTTTGGGTATTTTTTCAAGTATATTTCTATTTCACTAATAGCTGCTCAGCAGAATTACAGCCATTTATTAAAATATTGTCATATGCTGTCTTATTGTCTTGTTCATCACTTCGTAAGTTTACTCATCTTGATACTATAGTTGTGTAATGCAAACTAGAGAAGCAAAAAAACCTGGCAGTGTTCTGCTTAAAAAAGATTCCTGCATTAAATTTTGGTTTTATGAACATTTTTTGTGTGCAAACAAAGCTTGTCACATAGGAAAATGTTGATTGAAAAACACTACAATGAAGGTACAAGATGGTAAACTTCATAAATTATGTTCTGCTTTTCACTGCAGAAATATTCTTAATGCCACAATGTGCAAATACCATAAACCTCTGCAATGTACTTGATGCTGTCAGGAAGTACAGAAAAAGTTTATTCTTCCCTAGACTAACTATGCAGATTTAGAAGGCATAAAACATTATACAATTTGGTTGAAGTCAGAGGCGCAGATTGGCTACTAAGGATATCCACAGTGTATTAATAAATTTTGTAAGGGAAATAAGTCTACACACTTTGGTATATAAGAAAACAAATACCTGACAGGTTTAAGAAGAAAATTTTTTCATGAGAAAATTGTTCCATAATTCCACATTATATAATTTTCTTATTACTTCCCCTAAGATTTTGGACATGCCAACTGTTGGGCTGATCTGATTCAGTGTTGTTGAATTCAGGGTTGATCTAATTTAAATAGGTGTAATGTATTAAAATTCTGTAAAATGGTCCATTCACAAGCTGATTCTGCAAGGATGGTGAGCAGAAATTTGAAACACTGAGGAAAAGAAGTGAATTTAAATCACTAATATTTCTTTTCTGTTCACTGCTGCTCAAGGAGGAAAGAGTTTACACTCTTCTCACACTGCTAGATCTCACTGTCATTGTGATCTCTATGCCTAGACCTGAAAGACATCTGTGCAGGACAATCATATGGATAATTTCCACACAGTATTGGCATTTTCTTGCTTATCTTAAGTCCAGATTTATGTCACTTTCACCTTTGTATCCAGAAAAAAATACCAGATCTGAAATTGTACCAAGACTAAAATTTTTAAGTCCTCTAGTGCTGTTACTCAGCATTTTCTACCACAAGGGAAATTCTCATGCTGGTGGAAAGAAATTATAATTTAATAATTGAGACTCCTCAGATATCAACCTTGAATTTGATACTATTTTTATAGGCTTATAGATTTTTATAACATTAAAGACCATTCTAGTCACCTCCTATGATGGGGAAAATATGTCTAATGTAGCTAAAATATTGTTATTGATGCAAAATTTAATTTTCAAGTTTGAAAATGATGTGACACCATCTTGAGAGCAAGATGATTTCCTAGGAAAATGAGAAATGAATCTCTGTTAACTCAATTTAAAAATAAAAAGACAAAACAAGAAAAAATTCCAAGAAAACAACAACAAACAAAAACTCCCAAACAGACAGCCAAAAAAA
>VZRU01008037.1:1799904-1825052 GCA_013398155.1 Pedionomus torquatus
ACTTATATCTTATGAATTAGTCATAGTTGAGATTTTTGTTTAAGAGCATTCACCGTCATTTTTCTGTAATGGATATGTAGTCATCTACATTGATAAATAAGAAATAAATGTAATAAAATAAAACAAATAAAAATATAAAAAATAATATAACAAATAATTTAATAAATAAATAAATAAAGTCATCTACATTGATGAATAAGAAAGAAATAGACCTTCATAACTGTTTATACCCTTTGTCTATAAATTTACATGGCTCCAGTTTAAACTGCTTCCTGTGGTTTTCACTCATACCAACTAACACTGCACCACACCATGCACAAATACGTTGCAAGTTAGTGTGTGTTGGGCATCATTCTCAACAGCAACTTTGGATGCAGACACGCTGTTTTGGAGAGTGAGTTTAACTGTATAGATGGGGACAAAATATTCTGGCTGGCTTTGAGACTCTCACACTGTTTACAAGCATGCACTTGGACAGGAAATCCAAGTCCAGATACTTGGGCAGGGATGATAAGGAGAATCTATTCTAGAAGAAGCTAGGACTAAGCAAAGCAGGTACAACCAAAGGCCATAAGTTAGGGTTGAATTTAGGAACTGAATGAGAAAGCATGATTGTATCCAAAGTGTGCCTCAAACTTGCTGTACTGAAAATCTCACACCACACAATCATGTTTTCTGACTTCAGTATTCATTTCTAAAATAAAAGTTTGAGTTTTCTCAGTGTTTTGCTATTGTTATTCCTTTCTTCAAGATTTTCTCATTCATCTGAGAGGCATACCTATGATGAAGAACCTATGTAAGAAGATACAGACTTCAACCTATGGAATTATTTACACATATTTAAAAAACAAAAACAAAAACAAAAACCAAACCATAGTTTTAATAGCAACTCAGTCTAGTCATATAACTTAAAAATGGAGAAAAAAGGACAATTTAGATACAGTGAGATTTAGGAGAGATATGTCAAAATTTATAATAAGTTCTTGATACTGAGACCATAATTCCTTGTCCATCTTGGATAGCATTTCCTGTAGCAGCCACTTTATCTGATAAGGTAGTTGACTGGCTCATTGGACCTATGAAGACATGTTTGAAAGGTTTGTTTTGCAGCACTTTGTTTCTCTTCTAAAATTCTAATCAATACTTGCATAGGAATTTTAAGTGTAAGGAGAATTTAGGTGTCTTTTCTATTCCTGACAGCCACAGAGGTACCACTAAGTCTTTTCTGTCAATATATGTATTTCAAATATATCTCTTAAGAAACTTGAATATGGTTCCCTTCACTCTTGCTGTTATCTAATTTTTGTTATTACAAGTTGTTGCTAGCAGAGAAGTTGAACAATAGAATACAATGTGTAGAAACCTTTATGTCAAAAATACAATAAATTTGTTAAAATGACATTGGTGCTTTCTGTGTTCAAAATAATCTTCTATCTTTTATTTATATCAAATTCTATGTTTAAGTCTGTACAGGTCTGAGATAAGAAGTAGTCTGAAAAAAGAAATGTTATTTTCATCTTTGGCTTTGATTTCACACCCTTGCTCTGGAAGAAAAGTGATTAATTGTAACAGAAACAATGCAATTAGTAGTATTATTCACAGGAGACCATCTTCACCGCCACTACATTTGCACATAACAGCTCTGCCAATAGTTCTGCTCTGTTGTCTTTTACAGGAAATAATCCTGGCTATTGTGATGATCCAGGAGTACCAGCTCATGGGTCTAGACTAGGGGATGAGTTCAAAATAAAAAGTCTCCTACGATTCTCATGTGAAATGGGTTATCAGTTGAGAGGATCTGCAGAACGAACATGCCTGCTTAATGGTTCCTGGTCAGGTATACAGCCTGTGTGTGAAGGTAGGTATTGATACCATCTGCATTTATGATGCCATTGAATGACAATTTATTCTTTAATTAAAAAGAAATTCCATGACAGAAATACGCTTTCATATTGCTATGCAGAACTTGGATATAAAAGCTTTTGCAAACAGTTCATGTTTTCCTTGAAACCCTGAATACAAACTCATAAAGTTTTGGAATATATATATATAAGAAAATTGTAAGAAAATAAGTCCAGTTAAACAAATACCAAGCCTGAAAATAGAGAATAAATACCCAAGTTAGATGTAAAATTATACAAATTCTTCTGATTAAAAATATGAAAATGGAGTGATAAATCTATCATCCATATCTTAACAATGTAGTATTTCCATCTTATCTTTTTACTTAATTTCTGTTCATCAAGGACTGAACAGATGATGAAATAACATTCTGTTCTTAACTAAGTATAATTTAGTGTATATTTCTCCACATAATTTAGACTAATCTTTTTGTGACATGTACTATTTTTTATGCTAGCTCTTTCAGAAGAATATTCTGGAAATCACATTTTAAAATAAGAATATAATAATGTAATGAATTTTTACACTTTTTATGCACTGGCTGAATTGTAAAGCAGCAATGGAAGACTTTAGAATTATTTTTAAAATTATTTCTTATTTTCCAAGAATGTTTGAAAAGTTATTTTATCTAATTCTGTGGATGGATTCTGTACTATCTGTTGTCTGGTATACTAAAGAATAAAATGGATGATAGGACAAATATTTTAAACAATTTTTTTTTATATTTTTTTCACCTAGGAATTTTATCTTCATCTAACGATTGTTCTTTTGCGATATTTTTCTTCAGCACAGATTAATCTTCTGTCAGTGTACATATCACCATAACTGTATGAAAATGGCAGTGGACACGATCTGTATTTTCAGCAAAAAATTGATGTTTCGCAATGTCCTTTCTTATTCCCTTACATGAAGACATTAACTATTGTAGGACAGCAGCCCTCAGTGGCAATTAGCCATGTTTGAAATACCACTGTTTTTTCTTTATCTTTTTTTGTTTCAACCTCCTGTTTTCAGAAAATAAAACCCCACAAAGAAAGAACACCCCACCCCCCTTTTTTTCCCCATTTTTCTGTTCCACTTCAATTGTTTCCTGTTCAGTATAAATAAGAATGAGATTAGGAGAATACCTTTTCGCTGGAATACGGGATAGAGTCCAGCAAAGGACCATTAACATTGTGAACAGACTAAAGCATCTTGTCTCTTGAAAGGCTGAAAGAACAGGGACTGTCCAACCTAGGGGAAAGAAGGCTCAGAGGGCACCTTATCAACATATATACATATCTGAGGACAGAGTGTACAGAAGGTGGATCTGGACTCTTTTAAGTGATCTTGAGTGAAAGTACAAGCGGCAATGGACACAAACTGAAATGCAAGAGGTCTATCTGAACATGAGAAAGCATTATTTTTTTTTTTACAGTTATGCTGACTGAGCTCTGGCTCAGGTGCCTGAGAGAGGTAGTGGAGTCTCCTTCCTTGGAGAAAATCAAAACCCACCTGCATATGGCCCTGGGTAACTGGCTCTCGGTGGCCCTGCTTGACCAGATTACATCCAGAATCTGTGATTCTTTGATTCTGTGACTTGAATAAATAAGAAGATGCAATAAATTGAATTAAGTAAATACGAGAAATATAATAAGTAAAATAAATTAGCAGTTTAAGGTTTATTTTATACACAACTAAACCCTCCCAAAAAACTGACATGTAATCAGAATAAACTGCTGTCAAATCTCAGCTGTATGAAGATGAAATACAATCATTGCCTTTATGTTTAGCTACAAATGCCAAAAAATTATATGGAGGCAAATACAGAATGCCTGTTCTTTTCTTGAATCAAAAGATAAAGGGACAGAAATTTGCTATTTATGCATTTTTACAATTGAAAGAGGAGATACTGGAAAACAGAAAGAAAATAGAAGAATGTGCCCAAAGGCAAAATAAAAGCGCAGGTCTGTCAGAAATTCCTGAATGAGCTTTCTTTTCTCCAGTGACCATATTGAGTGGAATAGAACAAGCCGTGCAAACTATCTAAAACAGCAATTTAAAAAACCAAACCAAAACAAATTCAAGTGAAATTATCATATTGAAAAGATAAATAAGTAATTAACTCAAGAATATACCTAAGAAATATTTTCTTACTAAAACTTGCTATAGCGTGTTTAAAAGATGGGCTATTGATCTACTTTTTTTTTTTTTTTTCACTTAGTCACCTATCATGGACATACTGATATATTATATGATTTTTCTTAATGCTTTCTTCACAGCTGTATCTTGTGGGAACCCTGGCACCCCAGCCAATGGTATGATAGTGTACACTGATGGAATATTATTCTCCAGTTCAGTCATTTATGCCTGCTGGGAAGGTTACAAAACTTCCGGACTAACTACTAGACATTGTACTGCTAACGGGACATGGACTGGCACTGCTCCAGACTGCACAGGTCAGAAATAAAGTTGCTTCCTCTAAACCTTTAAGGTAGTAAGTCATTGAGCCTTCCCACAGAAGGTGATTATTTTGATAGATATAATAACACATTTTTTCCTAATTCATCTATATTATAATACATGAATATTTGATGATTTTAAAGGTACCTTTTAGTACATGCTATATGTTTTCAGGAGTATCTTTTTAAGATGGATACATAGGTAACATTTCTGTATTTGTTTACCTCATGAGTGTCAACATTGAAAATATAACATTATTCTTAAGAACTGATGTTCCTCTAGAGCTTCCTTTGCCTGCCTTTTTTTTTTTTTTTTCTTTTCTTATGTGGCTTATGTATGGAGGATGATGTTCTGGTAGTTCTAAATCTGATTTTACCTAATTGGATACGTTACAGCTTTTAATGTGAGCCAAATGAGTCCATTCTCACTAATAACCATTCTGCTAAGGACTAAGATCCAGGGAACAGTAAGGCTGGACTACCCCATCAGGGGAAGCAAGCGGAGAGAGAGGGCTGCTACAGGCTCAGCAGGGACAGTGGTCTCACTAACCAGGACAGACCCACAGTGCATCAGTACAATGATAGGGGGAAAAAAAAAAAGTAATTGCATTGCACTATCAATATTAGGCATAATATGACAAAGGTCTCAGTATGAAGTAAGGAAAAGTCTTGGAAGAGTTGCCACCAATGTAATAATCTACAGTAGCAGTAGAGAATACCAGTTTAAGCTAGTGTATTTAAGGCTAGTGTATTTATACTGCTTGGCCCATGCTATTGTAATGTCTCAGAAATATGACTTTTTAGCTAAAAAATTAAAGATTGTATTTTTTATTTTCTGTGAAATACAATGAACATTTTTTTTCTTGCTTTGTACACTAACAACAAGGTTATTAGCTATACATAGTTCAATGTTTCATTACATGTTTATTGAAAAAAGAATCCATTTTCTTCTTCTCCTCCCTAGTGATCAGCTGTGGAGATCCAGGTGCATTAGCAAATGGCATTCAGTTTGGAAATGATTTTACTTTTAATAAAACAGTCAGCTATCAGTGCAATCCAGGATACTTGATGGAGCCTGCCAGTTCATCTACCATGCGTTGTATAAAAGACAGCACTTGGAACCAGACTAAACCAATTTGCAAAGGTGTGTTTTTGAACTTAAATAGTTTACAAATTCTGTTTTGATACTATATGTGAAATTCCCTTATTAGTGTCATTATCTATAAAAAATTGACAAAACATTCTCTGGAACAATTAACGTGTAAATGCAGATAAAACATTCAGATAAGTATTTCTGTAAAATTTATATTTATTTTGTACATATACTGTGGTATAATATCAGTCCAAGTAACAACATTAATGACTACAGCAGAAATAAATCACTCTGCAATGAAGATTATTTGAATGCTCAGTTTGAAATGCTAGAAATGAAGGACCCATTTTCTTTTTTGGGCCCTTTTATCTTGGAGTAGATGATCAAAATTCTGTAAAGAGATCCTGTAAATCAAACTTTCTATAAAAGTTTCCCTTGTTGCAGCACTGTAGTAATCAAAAATCATGCTTCACAAATAACCTATTTCAAGTGCTAACATAAAGGTCGTAATGGGGATGAGGCTGAAAGGTAAATAAGGTAGCCTGGTGAGAATTGTTAGCATTACTATAGGAGGTCAGGGAGTACATTTAACAGCCTGGGGCATCTTCTGCTTATAAAAGGCCTAGACTGCCAGCTTATCTAGCAACACTTCAAAGTGATGTCTAGCTCTAGCCTACTAATTATATTCTGGCATATGTAGTCAACTGACTGCATTTCCTATTGTATAAATCACTGACCAAGTGATTTTATGGTTATACTCTTTGTTGAAAGAACTGATGTGTAAATGTAAACTGATTCATTCCAGATTTAATCATTTTGGTAGTTCTTTCAGAAGGTGGAAAGCACCAGGATATTTTTAAAGGCACTAATTACTGATAAAGTCAATGTCCATTGTGTGCTGAAAGCTTTAGAAAATGAGCAGGTGAATAAACAGGCTTATATTAAGGGCATTAGATATTGCTGCAAAACTAATTTAAAATAAAATACAAATATTTAGGATTGTAGAATAATAGAAACACTTACAATTAAGTAAATCATATTTATTGAAAACTTTTACCCAAGTCAGTAGCCTGTTGCCAGTATCAGTTTCAAAGGAATATGTAGGGAAGAGATTCAGAGCTAGGTAAACTGTGTACTCTTCTTACTTCCAGTGACCTATAGCTCAGGGACTTCCTAAACCTAGAGGTGATATTTTTGTATTTAAATTGATTTTCTGTCTATTCCAGGCTGCTTTACCAACACAGGAACACTTTGTTGGAACTGAACAGCATGAAATATTTTTTTTCAGTTTCAAAAGTATGAATAAATATTATGTCACATTCTCCTAAACCCTGCAAAATCTTCAAATTATTAACTTTTCTTTTTGTGACACAGCTATTACCTGCGGCCCCCCTCCACCAGTACTCTACGGGAAAGTGGAAGGATCTGATTATCGCTGGGGTGCCAGTGTGAGTTACAGCTGTGCAGAAGGTTATCAGCTGTCTAACACAGCTATTCTCTCCTGTGAGGGTCGAGGAATTTGGCGGGGAGACATCCCACAATGTTTGCGTAAGTTTTCAGGGTATGGGTGTGTTGAGCTTCACCAAAACTGTAATCAGTTGTCTCAGTCTACAATCAGCTGTCTCGAGCTATTGTCAGTTTCTCTGTTTAGAAAGGACTCAGCTGGATCAGGTAGTATATTGACTACTGCAGGTTTCTTCCTTCTTCTTCCGAAAAGCATACCTTAGTATGAAATTTAGTGGTTGGGCCCATTCAAGAAGGCCATGTCATGGCCTTCTTCCTTTTCCCAACAGTCACCTCCATCTCTTATTATTTAATTGGACCCATCACCATTTGCCTTACTGAAAATATTTTTTAATGTTCTGAATTTGACTCATAGCATGATTAAAATTTTCCCTTATAGTTTTCCTTTTTTCATCTATACTTCTATTTCCATTAGCAGATGAAAACAATGATACTAACCCTTAAGCTCATAGTCTTGTTCTCATTCCTGAATCCTTATTTCTTTCCTGGAGACAAGTACATACCCCCATATCTTTTTTGTATCTATTTTTCAACTGCTTCTAAATTTGTCAACTCCTCTCATTGAGTGCTTGAAACCTTGTCAGGACTATGACAAAAATTTCTCCATTTACTTAATTAGAGCAAAAATTTCCAGCCTACTCATCTGAGGATGACTGATGCGAAAACTGGTTACATTTTGAAGCATTACAATATAACGTTGTCTACTTTGAGATTACTTTGTCATCCAAATCTAATCATCATTTAAGTGTTTCAATAAAAAGGTTGATTTTTCCAGGTTGTTTTATACTTATAGTGACTATAACAGTGACAATTAATTTTAAATTGCTGTCAAGAATTTATCTAAGCTATAATCCTACACAGATAAATGAACATAACATTTGCACTCATATTCAGTATACCTGACAAGCATGAAAATTCTAGAATACTTCATTGAAGCATGTGCAGATTTTAGTAATTTCTTGTCCTTTTTTTATGTATTAGCTGTGTTTTGTGGTGATCCTGGTACTCCAGCAGAAGGACGCCTCAATGGAAAAAGTTTCACCTACAGATCTGAAGTTAGCTTTCAGTGCAGACCCCCTTTTATTCTGATAGGCTCTTCAAGAAGATTCTGTCAAGCAGATGGTACTTGGAGTGGAATTCAGCCAACATGCATTGGTAATAACTACCACTATTTATGCTGTTTCTATGGAGAATATTCTTGATAAACTACCACACTACCATAAATAGTGGCCAGCAGGTTGAGAGATGATTCTGCCCCTTTACTCTGCTCTGGTGAGACCCCACCTTAAGTACTGAGTCCAGCCCTGCGGCCTCCAACATAAAACTCATGGATCTGTCAGACTAAATCTAGAGGAGGGCCATGAAGATGACCAGAGGTCTGGAGCACCTCTCCTATGAAGATAGGCTGAGAGAGTCGGGGCTGTTTAGCTTGGATAATAGAACGCTCCCGAAAGAACTTATAGCAACCTTCCAGTACTTAAAGTGGGCCCTACAGGAAAGATGGGGAGGGCTCTTTATCAGGAAGTGTAGTGGTAGGATGAGGTAATGGTTTGAAACTGAAATAGGGGAGATTTGGATTAGATATTAAGAAAAGACACTGGGACAGGTTGGCCAGAGAAGTTGTGGGTGACCAATTCCTGGAAGTGTTCAAAGCTGGGTTGAGCGGGGCTTTAAGCAACCTCGTCTAGTAGAAGGCGTCGCTGCTCACAGCAGGGGATTTGGAACTAGATGGTCTTTAATGTCCCTTTGAACTCTAATCATTTGATGTTTCTGTGAAATCTAGCAATGAGCTTTCCAAATATAGAAAACGTCTGTGTAATATAAAAAGAACTAGATAAATAGGATTATATTTTGAGTATTAAAATTTTAGGATAAACACAATCATATATGAAGTCATTTGTAAATTTACATGATTGCTCATCTTCTGGAAATGCAGAATGTCAATAACTGTAAGTGCATAAATTTGTTCCATCTATTTTTAGAATATTTTAGATGCGCAGCAGACTTTAGCAGATTAAAGACCAGATTCTATCACTGGAGAGTTAAAGGCATTTGTCAGGATCAATCCTAAATCAAAAAGCTTTTTGGACTTTGTGAAAGTGGCTTGTACAGTTCAAAAGGATGAAGCGTGCTGGGTCTGATCTTTTGAAATTCTGATAAGCTGCCAAGTATTATCAGTTTCTCATTGACTGATGTGCAACTGATATCCTGTTACTGATATCCTTGCCAACCATATCCTGGGCTGCATCAAAAGAAGCGTGATCAGCAGGTCATGGGAGGTGATTCTCCCCCTCTACTCTGCACTCGTGAGACCCACCTGGAGTACTGTGTCCAGCTCTGGAGTCCACAACATGGACCTGTTGGAATGGGTCCAGCGGAGGGCCATGAAGATGACCAGAGGGATGGACCACCTCTCCTATGAGGACAGGCTGAGGGAGCTGGGGCTGTTCAGCCTGGAGAAGAGAAGGCTCCGGGGAGACTTTCTAGCAGCCTTCTAGTATCTGACAGGAGCCTACAGGAGAGCTGGAGAGGAACTCTGTGAGGGAGCGTGGTGATGGGACAAGGGGTAACAGTTTTAAATTGGAAGAGGGGAGATTTAGATTGGATATTAGGAAGAACTTCTTTCCTGTGAGGGTGGTGAGGCACTGGAACAGGTTGCCCAGAGAAGTTGTGGATGCCCCATCCCTGGAAGTGTTTAAGGCCAGGCTGGATGGGGCTTTGAGCAACGTGGTCTAATGGGAGGTGTCCCTACCCATGTCAATGAGGTTGGAACTTCATGCTTTGAGGTCCCTTCCAACTCTAACCATTCTATGATTCTATGGTAGGCTTTTTGTATGTTAAATAATCCGACAAACTGAGAGAAATACTGGATACCTGTAACTCCCACTGACATCAGCATTTGTTCCAACTTGCAGTGACTTGCCAGAGAAAATGATTTTGGAGTTATGACAGGAAAATCCTTTTTGATACTTCTAAACATATACATTCAGATGTAGACTAGCTTATCCATATATTTTGCTTTTACTCAGATACTGGCTATGAGCTGGGGTGGACACTCTAGGAAAATGTAGCAAGCATGAATGTTGAAAACAGCTTGTATTTGTAAATTAAGACATTAACACTCAGTGCATTTTTTTTTTTTTAATATGAATTTAAAACTTCTGGTGTCCTTTGTTTTTATGAACTAGCAATCCATCTTGCATCTGTTTTGTAACAAATACAAGAAGGTTTACAAAAGCTAAAACTGATATCCATTGTAAAGAATCAAATTTGAAAATGTCTCAATGATACTTCTATTTGTATTTTATAGAGCATAATACAAAAGTGCATGTAAAATACCGCATCAAACTCATAAGCTTTTCTTTTACATCACAGATTTTTTTTTATAGTAAAAGGAAAATATCACACTAAAATATTTACAGATAACATCATTAAGCAATTTGAAAATTGAGATCAGTGGACAATATTTAGAAATATGCCTAGAAGCACCATAAGATAGAAAATGGTGGCAAGCTTTTGTATTTCTGGAATTTGATAATTTCCTTAAAATACTTTGGGAAGTTTTCTGTTTTTCTCTACAGTTTCTTCAGATGAGACATATCTTAAAAAAAGCAATGCAGCGTCATGTGTCTATTATTAGCAATGGCAGTCCAGCTGATGATAGTTTGTAAAAAGTTCTTGAGCTGTTTAAGCAGCTGAAGGTCAGGAGTCTATTTGGGTTTTATTCTCTCACACATCAGGTCAACATCGACATAACTTTCAAAGCCTTTGGTAAATATCAGTCCATTTGAATTGTTATGTTGTACTGATGGTCAACATTGAAAATGGAAGTTGACCAAGAGTAAAATGATGTATCACATTATTGTATGTGATAAGTTCAAGTTTTCCTCTACAGAAAACTAAAAATGGTTACAGATGAGATCTAGTCCCAAACTGCATTCTTTGTAATGCAGCATCAGCACAAAAGCAGACTTGGCTGCCAAGGGGGAATCATGTAGTACAGGAAGATCCATTGGATCAAGCTCTGTGCTGTCTGCCTGGAGGATGTGAGCAACCCCAAAGAAAATACACCATCAGAATGTGAAGTGGGTGTTGCCGAATCAAAAATAGTTTCAGGCTGCTTTAAATTATGCTCTTTAAAATGCTCAAGAATAATTAATTGTACTCTGCAGGCATAGTTTGGTTTTGTTTTGTGGTTTTTGGGTTTTTTTGTGAGGAGACTATCTTTTCATTCTCATGCAAGAACTGAGATAGTAGTGCATTTGAAACTTTTTTTTTCTTGTAAATATAGAAAAAAATCTATCAAAAATTTAAGTAGTTTAGTTCCTGTAAGAAAGCAGGTGATTTGGGTTTTGATGGGTTCTGGGTTATTTTTTAGAAATTTAGCTTAATCATCAAGCAGTTCATTGGGAAGGAAGAGAAGAAAAAAATTTCCCTATATGTTCCATCTGCATTGTAAATATACTTTGTATTTAAAAAGGTTTAAAAGGATAAGCTTAGCAAAAATTAATGCAATCCTAACTCCAAAGTCTACACTGCCAAAAATACCCTCCAAAAATACCCTTAAATATTGGCAATATACTGAAACAGATCACTGTGATCTATCATGGAAATGTAATTGGAATACAAATGTAATATATAGAAATATATACACACATTCCATTAAAAATTCAATTTTTGTCATCACTAGACATTGATGAAATGACTGAATCTTTGCAAACAGTTTTAGAGTATTCTTTCCATATCATAATAATATCTGTTGTATTTTACATTAGATCCAGCTCACAATACATGTACAGACCCTGGTACTCCACATTTCGGAATACAAAACAGTTCCAGAGGTTATGAGGTAATTCTTTTATTTATTAGCTTTCTAAAATGAAGATGCATTTAATAATTACAGACATGTTTAATTATCTGCGGGCTTAAATGTCTGGTGTAAATGTTAGGAAATTTCCACTCCTTTTTAATAAAAACTCATGCTTTATTCCAAGCTTTTTTATTTCTTTTTTTTTTTTTGAACATACAGTTTAAAGAAATAACTTTTAACCTTGCAATATATCATGTGTTCAATCCTTTAGTAGACTTCAGTAGGCAGGACTATTTATAAATTGATTACCTAATATGATATGACATGATGTAATTACTTTGCTTTATGGTCATAATTCTTTCATACATTGATGAATAGTCAGTAAATACCTAACAACTAAAAACCTGTCTGATCCAAAGGCCATGTAGTCCTTGACAAAAAAGTCAGCAAGTGGCTTTACTAAATTACCAATTCATGTTACACTTTATTCAGTCAGAGTAAAAATTGTTTTATGTAAAAATTGTTTTATGTGTTGGATCCAGGTTCTCTGTGATGAATGTCCTTTCTATAATTTCCAAATTCCTCACAGGTTATTAGTTTACCAAGTGACTATCAGAAATGTAACTGAGGAAATAAAAGTAGATGCAGCGATGACCAATCAGCCATCATTATACAGATTGATTAACCTCATGTGAATAGATCCTTCAGATATAAATATCTGAGATTAGAATCTAAGATATGTTGTTTAGATTTGCTGCTTCTTTCTGAACCTAGAGCAGTGTGCCACATGGCATTATGGCCAAGTTAGAACTTTTTCCAAAAATCCTTTCTGTAAGTTCCTTTGGTTATCGGTACCCTCCCTCTTCTGCAGTTGTGCTGTCTGTCATTGTTGTGGCTGTCAGCTCTTTTCTTCACCTTCTGCTCCTGCCTGGTTCACATGTGCCAAAGCATTTGTCCCCAGGCCACATCCTGTGGCCTCACCTCTAAGCTGATTCTTCTAGTAATAGGCGCAGTTGCTTTTCTGTCTGTGGTTTCATCTTGACACTGTACCTGTTCCCATCATCTCTGCAAAACCAACTCTATTTTTTGTATGTAATTTGATCAGGAGGTTGGTTGTTTTTTTTCTCTGTGCTATTATTTGCCTCACAAGTTGTCTGTAATAATAGAATTATACTGGCCAATTCACTGTTTTAATGTCTGCTGAACATGAAGGCCCATTTTCTCTTCTCCTTCACCTCTAGAGGCAACAGTGAATTTTCACCTGTCCTGTATTTAGTCTTTTTCAGGTATGTGTATGGAGAACTGGATGCCAGGTGCTCACCAAAGCCAGTCTATCACTTTCCTTCTAACTGGACAGGGAAGAAAAAATATAACAAAAGGTTCATGGGTAGACAAGGAGAGATAATTCAATGGTTACCATCATAGACAAAATAGATTCGGCTTGGGGAAAATTAATTTACTTTATTACCAATCGTAACAGAGTATGTTGATGAGAAAACAAAAATTCAGTCTTAAAACACTTTCCCCCCACACCTCCTTTCTTTCACAGGCTTAGCTTTACTCCCAATTTTACCCCCTGCCTGTAAGTGGCACAGGGTGCGGGGGAATGGGGGTTGTGGTTCCTTCATCACACATTTTCTCTGCCCCGCCTTCCTCCTCAGGAGGAGGACTCCTCACACTCTTCCCCTGCTGCAGCATGGGGTTCCTCCCATGGGAGACAATCTTCCATTAACTTCTCCAACGTGAGTCATTCCCATGTGCTGCAGTTCTTCATAAACTGCTTCAGCGTGGGTCCTTTCCATGGGGTGCAGTCCTTCAGGAACAGGCTGCTCCAGCCTGAGTCCCCCACAGGGTCATAAGTAGGTCCTGCCAGGAAACCTGCTCCAACATGTCCTCCTCTCTCCATGGGTCCATATGTCCTACCAGGTGCCTGCTCCAATGCGGCCTCTCCACAGGGTCACAGCCTACTTCGGGCATCCACCTGCTCTGGCATGGAGTCCTCCACAGGCTGCAGGTGAATACCTGCTCCACCGTTAACCTCCATGGGCTGCAGAGCCTGGCACACCATCATTTTTACCAGGGGCTGCAGGGGAATTCCTACTTCAGCACCTGGTGCATCTTCTTCCTCTCCTTCACTGACCTTAGTGTCTGCAGAGTTGTTTCTTTCACTTATTCTCGGTCCACTGTTGCTGATTGCCTTGGCCTTGGCCAGCAGTGGGTTTATCCTGGAGTTGGCTGGCATTTGCTTTATCAGACATGCAGGAAGCTTCAAGCAGCTTCTGACAGGAGCCACTCCTGTTGCTCACCAGCTACCAAAACCCTGCCACACAAACTCTCAGATGAGATAGTTTTCACCCTCAGATGTACATCTGGTACAACAAGATGTCGACTTCTCTCCAATTACTAGTGACTTAGATTTTTTTTTTTTTGGCATATGTGATTAGTAGGCTTCCTGTTTGTATGACTTAGCCAATCTTTTATAAAACAGCTTTTAACAGGCTTTCCTCATTACAGAAAGGTGTGATGGCAGGCAGCAGATCTTTGAAGGGTTTTCTACTATCTACCAGTGTCCTATTTTGTCCCATTCATTTTGTGCCTTTTGTGCTTCACTATGCTGTGCTTGTTACAAATGTCTCTGATGTTTTCCATCCAAGTATTATACAAACAGTGCACTGCTTTTATTTTCACTTTTACTTTTACCTATAACATGAGAAAGAAACATAATTCTGTAACTACCTTGAACATAGACTTTATTTCTTTGCTTGGTCTTTTGGATTAGTGAGGAAATATTTGCTGCTCATCATTACTTATTGATACCATAATTGACATTTCACAAGAGACAAGATGACTCAGACTCAAGACCAGCTACACTCTGTTCTGGTCTCTGCTACAGACATGCTGTATGTCCTTGAAAGACAGAAAGATGGATAAGCTTAAAACCAGTTATAAACAGATAGGTCTACAAAGCCATATAAGTCATTTAACCTTTAAAATACCAGTGAATTTCCCAAGGCACTTCAGGAAGAACTGGTGTTGCATTTGCTGAACATCTACCTGTTTTTATGTAACTCAGCATATAGTTAACAAGTAGGCACTCCTAAAGATAGCTGCCCATTTTCAATGTTCATTGAAGACTTTCCATGAAATCTGCAGTGTAGAGGAATATGCATGTATATGCCTGCAAGCATATTAATATGCATTGATCAATGCTTATTTGCAACTTACTTGCATTTGTCCATGCAATACGTTACTTAATAATTTGTACAATTTTAAATAATAGTAATTTTTGTGGGTTTCTTTCATTTCCTCTGATCATGGTTATTGCCAAGATGTTTTATGCAAAATGAAAGCAATGCATTACTGGTCAGCCCTGCATCCTTAAATAACTTGACCTGGACTTGTGTTTTGATCACTTTTGTCAATACTATCAAGTCCTTTTTCCTAGAACTTTCCACACAATCTCTATCTCATATATTATGGAAATTCTTCATCACTTTCAATGTTGTATACAGTTTTCATGTTTTTTTTTTAATTTTTTTTTTTTCCTCAGAAGAAGTCTAAAGACTTTTCTCAGTTACTTTACCTTTTCTTCTGAGAAAGGTCCTATCACAGTTGACCAAAGGAATGCTTTCCATAACACCATTCTGTTAGTTGAAAGTCTTAAGTAAAACTTTGGTTTATAGTAACAAATGCAGTGTAAGGAATGGTGGCCTGGATTTTTCTCTGGTGAATTTATTTGTAAATTTGTAGTACAAATAGATAGATTTGTAGACTGTAGGGATAGTTTTTCACAATTTTTTCTGTTTAATAAACATTCTTGGTCAAGTCACACAATGAGAAACCTTTGAAACAGACTTTATGGTCAAGTTCTACTGAAATATATGCAGTCGTTTTGTTTCCTTCTGTCACACTGACAAACTAATAAACTGGAACATATGAGTGTCTGTCTTTTCCCTGTACACAGCCTTGCCAATATTTTTCCACTTATTGCTTTCAAATAAAGTTACAAAAGATCAATTGCTCAAACTTTTCATCTCATTAAAAAAAGTTTAACTCTAGAAACTGTAAAAATAGGACATTTTTATTTTAATAATACATCTCAAGTAGCTTATTACTGTCTTGATATATGACTACACATGATAGATACCTCTTTTATCTAACATTTTGTTTTAATCCTTAGGTTGGGAGCACAGTCTTTTTCAGATGCAGAAAAGGTTATCATATTCAGGGCTCTACCACCCGTTCTTGTCTTGCTAACTTAACTTGGAGTGGCATACAATCTGAATGCATTCGTAAGTCTGGTTCTTTATTTAATGAGTTAGAATAATGTGCAATTTTAAAAGAGTTCCAAAGTGATGCATGTGGTAATTCATAGTAAGTTATATGCTACAAAAAAGTAAACTTTATTTAAAACAGCTTTTAAAAATGTTTTTTATTTCCTGTTCTAAGACCAGAGATGTATTTGGGATATTATTTTGAAGTAAGGTTTTTCAGATTTTTATTTTTTTATATGAAGTTCATGTGAATTCTATCAGTTTTACTCAAAAAAATCTGTTCTCATTAATTCACTGCACTAGTCACTTTAAATTAATCTAGGTTTCTTGTGTGTGTTGGATTAATAGAGAACAAAAGATGGCCTGAAGTGGGCCACCATGGGGCTATTTTGTCGGCATTTATTTTGTCAATCATAAATTAGAACTCAGCAACATTCATTGTTTCTGGGCTATGCATAGGTATGCAAATGCTTAGTGTATTTATAGCTCTGTATGGGGTGGAGGACATCAAATAACTATTGTATTAAAATACGCTGATCTAAGGTAAAAGTAATTCACTAGAATGATTTTAGATTCCTATCCAATTTCAAATTATCTTTGGGTTGTTACAAATGAACACCGTGGAGCACAGAAAAAGGGGTATACTGAACAACCATATCTGTTATAATCAATGTATTATGACAAAGCCTTCCTATGGAACCTTTATTTCAATTGAAATTTATAATTAATCTATTTACCACAATAACTGCTTTGTAATTTTCAAGGCTCTTTAAAACACTGAGTTGAAGTGATTCTTCAAGTTCTAACGGTAAAATAATTCACAGAACCAATCATTGCACCAGGCACAATGGTCTGTGCTCCCCTTCATTTTAACTCTTTTTGTTGTCACGATTTAATTTTGGTGTATTTTTTAAAAATATATGATGGGAATAATTTCCATCTTCCCACAATAATATAATTAGACCCTCAAAGTGTTATTTTTACAAGTAATACCTATTTGACGTTATATTTCTAAAAAGATGTACATGGTTTATATAATAGAAAGGAATAAATTGGCATTCACTTATTTCAAATTATGTACTCTAATCCTATGGACGCTGTTTACTAACAGTTTTTCTAACTCTTAAAAAACCTTTTGCAGCTCATGCTTGCAGGCAGCCAGAGACACCAGCACATGTAGATGTGAAAGCAATAGACCTTCCTACTTTAGGGTATACTTTGGTGTATACCTGTCAGCCGGGATTTTTTCTTGCTGGTGGATCAGAGCATCGGACATGTAAACCAGATATGAAATGGACAGGAAAATCACCTATTTGTAAAAGTAAGTCATTACTCAACTGATATGTTGGGCCCTACTTGGTTGGATTTCATTTTCACTGACATTTTTATTTTATATAGTAGGATTAATTTTCCCATTTATTGTTTAAAAACACATATGACACAACAGCAGTTACATTATGAAAGAAACAGTAAAAAAATCAAAATTAACATAGCATCTAGAACTTATGGAGGAAAATGTGGATATGTGTGTGTAAATGTACTGGCACACATACATAAATTTACCCCTAACAACAGCAAACAAGACATAAACAATATAAAGTATTATTTTTAACTGTATTTATGTCATAGTTTTAAAGCGCATTTCAATTTATTCAGTGTTTAACATATGGTTATCTAGTAGGAACAAAAAAAAAGTTGTTTCTTAGCTTGGCATTTAAATTCATTCAGGTATGCGTTTTGTCTAAGAAAATATTTTAAAATAAAAATGAACAATAAAATAATAAAAATATATATAAATCTTTGCACCAGATTCCACTTTTATTTACATACATGTGCATTTCCTATAGTTTTACTAGAATAGCTCTAAGAATATCATTATGAGGCCTAAATCGATATTCATCTTCGTATAGGAATAATCATGGTTATAAGTTCCCAATTTGGAAAAAATAAACCAAAGGGATATTTAAAATTTGAATAAAGGAAAAATAGTCAGATGCCATGGGAAATATTTTTAATTTTAACGTCAAAGAATGCTAAATAGATTTGATGTATTTGATTTTTCATTAATGTATGGATAGACTTCTTTATTTCAACAATGTCAAGACACATGATCTAGGCATAAAAATTGATCTTATTCTAGTTCCCTAAAGGATGATGTTTCATGGTACTACATAAGTAGTAATTTAAGATAATCAGTCTTGGGTTTGTTTGTTGTTTTTTTTTAATTAAAGATAAAATACAGAAAACGTTTCTATAAGTAAGGATTTTTTTTAATTGGTTTATAGTTTTTAGATATAATTCTCTATGCTTTCTGTGATTTCTTGGCATTTGATTATTCTAATCAGTGAAATAGAAAAAAAAAACAAAACCAAACATGCAAGACCAAATCTTCCTACAGGACATTAGCCTTTTTTAAAATGGCTAATGATATGAGGCCAGAACTTGCTCTGGGGTCAATGGACATAACTCTGCTGACTGTACCAGAAATATAGAAAATGACACCGCTTGTGATTCTTTCCCATGATATCTGATCCTGTCATCTTAATCCAGCTATCTTGCTTTTGCTGGTTTGTGTCATAAATGTGTCAATCTTTATTAACATAATTTTTTGCTATATTTTATATGATATTGTTCATAATTAGATATAGTACTTGTCCCCTCTATAAGGCTCTCTTTTATAGCACTGGGACTGATATAAAATTTTTAGGCCTAAATGTATGAAATACTTGGCTAGCCAGATGACTTTGTACAGTAAAAATGCTGTTGACCTAAATTATTTTCTGGTAGTTTTTGTGTAAGGTTTTAACATGTAAAGTATTGAAGACCAGTTATTTCTGCTTTAAATATGACTCTATTGGATAAGTGATGATTGCATCCGTCAGTCATTGTTTTAACATTCTATTAAAACAAACAAACAAACAAACAACAAATATGTTCATGAAAATGATAATTTGTCTTTTTACTTGTAGGTAAAGGAGTGAGAGAAGTTAATGAAACAATAACTAAAACTCCAGGTTTGTATACAAGAAGAGTTTTAGATCTAAAAAAATTAAATTGATTTACACCCTAGATTGTTATGGATAATAACACTATTTCCAGTATTTAACTTAAGTATTTATTACTCTTCAGAAGAGTATCAGTGTGGAAGTCTTTCTTAATCACTATAATTAGTGCCACATAAAATTTCTACTGTACCAGTTTTGTGAATCTCACAAAAAAACCTGTCAAGCCCAAAAGAAAAGCATATGTACACAAAACCCAGGCTTGAAGTAGTTTTATATCAGAGAGAATGCTATAATGGAGAGCCTTATAATGAGTGTAGACTGTAATTACAGGGGTTGGGTTCAGTCAAAGTTCTGCCTTGTACATTTCAAATGTTGTAAGAAATTGTAAAAAAAAACCAAACCAAAAAACAACAACAACAAAAAAAACCAAAACAAACAAACTAACAAACAACAACAACAACAAAAACAAAGCAAAAAATCCCAACCCAAACCCAAACAAGCCAAAACCTCAAACCAGTTTTGGACATTTTGATGGCCTTCACTTCATGGAAACTTTCAAGATAAGGTTTCCCAAACTGTGTTGCTCACCAGCAGCACACAAACATAACTGCTCCTTTTCTGTGCTTCCTTGTGATCACGGGTGCAGTTAACCTTTTCCTCCTGACGGTGACAAAATAGACAAATGCATCTGAGGAATCCTTGATGTAAGTCTTTTCAGGTTCAATCCTTCTCAGAAAATAAAAAGCCTATTTTATTTTTTTTAACTGACTTATGTAACAATGAGCGTAGTTCTCACCAAATAAATGAGCTTGCAACTCTATTTTCTGAGTTTTAGCAAGCTGCAGGGAAAATAAGATTAATGGTTCGCATTCATGGCAGTTCACAGAAGGACTCTGTAAAGTAGATGGGATAAAAAGGTATTTCTTCTAATAATTAACCTTCCCGGTGAGCTTATTAGTGAGAGTGTCAGATGAAGCCGTAAATGTGTTCTTCTCAAATGCATTGCTTTTACAGACTCAAAATAAAATAGGATATAATATGCATTCATTATAAATCATTATAATTAATATACAGTCTTTATTTACTGGAAGATTCACTTCAGTGAATGCCTAAAGTATATCTGCTATCACACAAATTTTGAAGTTTCAATGCCAAATAAAAATACAGACCAAGTTTCTAAGTATATTCAGTGTGCAGAGCATCAGTATCAATTTACACCACATCACGTCCCTTATAACAAGTTTTGAGCACTATTTGGGAGGCATTTTTTAAAAAATGAAATGTTATGATTGAAAATGCCAGTAATGGTAAGCAGAGAACAAAAACTGTAATGACAGTAATTAACAGGAAAAAGTTTTAAGCGGTTTTAAAAATCAGGCCTGAAATATTATTATGTCTTTTTGAATTCTGAATTCTCTTTAGTGTAGAACACTCTGTACTTTGGTGCATCTGCTTTACCTTGTTATCTTGGCTTTTAATAGAATTCCATTTGCTGCTGTCTGTATTTTAAATGGGATGAAGCTTACTTTGCTAAACTGGAGTTATTGTAACAGAATAGATTCATGTTCTGATTTCCAACCCTTGGATAGCTGAACACAAATTGTGTTTATTGTTGTTTGTTAAAGTGCTGCTTTTTTTTCCCAGAGTTGCTTTTTTTGTAAACAATAGTAGCTATCAGTTTTACAGTGCTGTAAATTGTAATTGAGTATAAGTTGCAACTGAAGGATTCTCACATTACCCGAGTGAAGTTTAAAAAATACAATACTCTGATTCCCACGGTTTTTACTGCATGTAGTCTTTGCAAAAATAGTTTGGAAGCTGTTTTAAGGAGTAGCCATGGACTTCCCCGTTTGTCATATTTTGAGGAGAATCTGCAGTTGGTGCAGTATGAGTATAATAATACCCAATTAATTTTTCTTTTTCTGCACTTTTCCACAGTGGGTGGGACTTTGCAAGGGACTTTGCAAGGGCTTGGCAGAATCAGGTCAGAGCCACCTCAATTCCTTAGCAGCATCCTTGGGACTGTAGCACTAGCACTAGTTTACAAAAACATTACTAGAGGGGCAGAAATATATTTTGCTATTTTCTTCCTCTACTGTTTCTGCCCATTCGCAGCAAATGCAAATTATCTGAATACTGAGTCAATGGTACTATTTTGCAAAGTTTAACAGCTATTATTGACAGTTAGAGTAGTTAGAGAAACTAGATACTGAAGATGTTGAATCTGACCAAAGAAGCATATTTCTTCCTTTATAAAAGTCTTACGTAGTACTTGTCAGGTTGATACCAGTAATACTAGTTGGTCACCATCATGAGAATAACTTCAGAAAAACAATTTGAATTAAAAGCAAAGAGAAATACAAATGATTTTAACACATTTTAAAAATGCCAGATTTCAAATATACTTTTATGTCGCTACTGCAGCAAAACAATGAGAAATATATAGGAAAAAGAGTCTGAAAGACTCTTTAAAGAATTAATATATTTGCAGAAAATATATGAGTTCTAAGCACTGTGAGATACTGATTGAAATGTAATGCTTCAGATTTTTGGTATTAAGTTGAGGTTACCTTGTGTAAAACCCCATTCCTTCACTGAGTTTTGCTTTGGAAAGGAAGCACTTAAGATTATCTGAAGCTGTTGTACTCAAAGCCACTCAGTGGTTCTCCACTCACTTGGAATTCAGTGGTAGTACAGTCAACTTACTAAAGATCTTTTCAAACGATGCTTTGTTGAGGTCCAATATTCACTTGTGGCTTTTGCACAATTTGAAGGCAAAAGGCAATGAAGAAGTTATTATCCTTCCTCTTTTTAAAATGCATACTAGGAAGTGTTATCATATAATTCAGAGACAGTCAACAGCTAATCAGTCATCAGATTTCCATATGTACTGTCTGTCAGTACTTTTTGTTGAAAATATATGTTATTATTGACCTGAGTTTCTTTCTGATTCGTTTTTGCAATCAGTGATTAGGTGGAGGAGGAAATATCCATGGAATTTGTTCAAAATTGGTACACAGATACCTACACTGATAAATTTCCTTCAGTATTGACAGCTGCCATTACTAGAGCTCAGAATTTGCTAAAATGCAAAAAAAACCAAACCAAAACAAAACAAAAGAAAACCAAACAAACCCAAAAAAACCCAAAACCAACCAACCAACCACAAAACCCCAGTTATTTTTGTTAAATTTTATTCTGATTCTTAAAGCCTTACTTCTTAAATTGTAATGCTAGATAAATCTTAGGACTATATGGAAAAATGTCTTTTTTTCACTTGTCAGAGGCTGCCAGAAAACACTGAATGCCACCTGGCCAGGAGAAGGGTTGATTTTTTTTGGTCAGCTTAAATCTTTGTTTAACTTGTTTGAAGGAATTCTTCCCCAGCATTTATAACAGCAATGTATATGGGAGGAACATAACAATGTGTACGGGAGAAATGAATGTTCAAGACATGTAGTACCTTGTAAATGTATCTGACATAAAAAGAATATCTCTTCTCATAAGAAATTTTTTTTCTTTCTGTGTTTCCTTTTTAATTAATTTTGTCATTGCAGATACCGTTGAATAAGTGAGACTTTTTCTACCCTGTTGATTTAACCAAATATTAACCAAATACCTGTAAATAATTTTTTTCTGTATGAGGAAAAATACCAATAGTGACCCAAATAGATATACTTATTCCTGTAATTAATGTTTCATTTTGTAGTTTTTTTCTTTAGATAATTCTAACTGCAGTTTCTGTGAAACAGACCCTTATTTTAAACCAAAAAAGTTCCCTGCTCTGGCAACTTCACTGTGCCCAGGTGCGGTAACATTGTATAGATTAAAAATCTGGATTCTATTAATGACTGATAAAAAAATTGTGCTTAACTGTATCTGGAAATCAGTGAATTCAGTTGAATATTCAGTTGATATTAAGTTGAAAATCACACATTGTGCTGCTTTAATAGATTCATGAAACAAAAGGGATGGCCTAATACGGTGTCTCCTTTCCTTCCAGGAATCACCGACTTCAGAATATTATTCTTTTTTAAATCATACCTTAAATCTAAAAAGCTTTAAGGGAAGCGTCTATTACTTTTCATAGTCTTGAGGACATTCACTGAAGCACATAAGCTATGAAGTGTGAAGTTATTTAAGAACACATATTGTAATGGACAGGTGTAGTATATTATAGGTAATTGTGTGGAAAGGTCATTAGACATATTGTCTTTACTGTTGTAAAATTTTTACTGTAATATCTCTTTAGAACAGTGGATTGATGCTGTAACAGAAAAACTAAAGAGCATAAGTATGACGAGAAAGATTGCTAATTTATTTTATTTTACTCCTTTCTTTGTTTCTTTCTCACTTCTATTTAGTTCCCTCAGATGTGTTTTTTATAAATTCACTCTGGAAAGGGTTTTATGAATATTTAGGAAAAAGACAGCCTGCTACTCTGACTGTTGATTGGTTCAATACTACAAGCAGCAAAGTGAATGCCACATTCATTGAGGCATCCAACATACAACTCAAACTATCAGGTAGGTTCAGAACTTGTGTTAAAAAAAGCTGTTCTTTCAATGTTTTCATTTTTTCAGTTTATTGTATTTTCTACCAAACACAAGAAGAAATAAAACCCATTGTTTTTCACTAAAAATATTTTATCTATTTATTTTGCAAAAGGGAATGGCCTAATTTAATGTATGGAAGATAACTTCCTGACACGGCTCGTAGGAGAGCCCTACCAGGAAAAGTGCCTCACTAGACCTACTGTTCAAAGAGACAGAATACTGAGAGATGTGGTGGTTGGAGGCCATCTTGGGCTTAGTGATCATGAACTGATCAAGTTTTCCATTCTTAGTGATGTGTAGAGAGGGGTTAGCAAAATTTCCTCCTTGGACTTCTAGAGGACAGACTTCGGCCTGTTCAAAATGCTGGTTGAGAGAGTCCCTTGGGAGACAGTCCTGAAGGACAAAGGGATCCAGGAAGGCTGGATGCTCTTTAACAAGGAAATCTTAAAGGCCCAGGAGCAGGCTGTCCCAACGTGTAGAAAGATTAAAGGGCAAGAAAAATGGCTGGCCTGGTTGAATAAGGAGCTTTTGATGGGTCTTCAGAAAAAAAGGAGGGTTTATCACCTTTGGAAGAAGGGACAGACAATTCAGGAGGAGTACAGAGATCTTTTTAGGTTATACAGAGAGAAAATTAGCAAGGCAAAAGCCCAGCCAGAGCTCAACCTGGCCACTGTTGTCCCCATAAGGGACAACAAAAAACGTTTCTATAAATGTATCAGCAATAAAAAGAGAGCCAGGGAGAATCTTCACCCCTTATTGGATGCCGGGGGAAACATTGCAACCAAGAACGAGGAGAAGGTTGAGCTTAAAGTATGCCTTCTTTGCCTCCATCTTCAGCAGTCAGACCAGGGTGTTGAGCCTCCCAAACTGGAAGAAAAGGATAAAGAACAGAACAACTCCCCCCCCCATAATCCAGGAGGAAGTGGTTAACAAACTGCTTCTGCATCTAAACACCCATAAGTCTATGGGGCCAAGTGGGATTCGCCCAAGAGCACTCAAGAGAGCTGGCAGGAGAGCTCAGCAAGCCTCTCTCCATCATCTATCAACAATCCTGGTTAACAGGAAAGGTACCAGATGGCTGGAAGGTGGCTAATGTTGCCTTCATCTACAAGAGGGTCCAGAAGGAGGATCTGGGGACCTACTGGCCTGTCAGCCTGACCTCAGTACCAGGAAAGATCACAGAGAGGATCATCCTGAGTGAGCTCTCATGACAAGTGTAGGGCAGCCAAGGGATCAGGGCCAGCCAGCATGGGTTTATGAAAGGGAAACCATGAAAAGTTTATGAAAGACACATGACNGGCCAAATACTGGGTCTTGCATTTCGGTCACAACAACCCCAGGCAACGCTACAGGCTCGGGAAAGAGTGGCTGGAAAGCTTCCTAGCACAAAAGGACCTGGGGGTGTTGCTGGATAGCCAGCTTACTATGAGTCAGCAGTGTGCCCAGGTGGCCAAGACAGCCAACAGCATCCTGGCTTGTATCAGGAATAGCGTGGCCAGCAGGAGTAGGGAAGTGATGGTGCCTCTATACTAGGCCCTGGTGA
>VZRU01008037.1:1826295-1868308 GCA_013398155.1 Pedionomus torquatus
CCATAATCCAGGAGGAAGTGGTTAACAAACTGCTTCTGCATCTAAACACCCATAAGTCTATGGGGCCAAGTGGGATTCGCCCAAGAGCACTCAAGAGAGCTGGCAGGAGAGCTCAGCAAGCCTCTCTCCATCATCTATCAACAATCCTGGTTAACAGGAAAGGTACCAGATGGCTGGAAGGTGGCTAATGTTGCCTTCATCTACAAGAGGGTCCAGAAGGAGGATCTGGGGACCTACTGGCCTGTCAGCCTGACCTCAGTACCAGGAAAGATCACAGAGAGGATCATCCTGAGTGAGCTCTCATGACAAGTGTAGGGCAGCCAAGGGATCAGGGCCAGCCAGCATGGGTTTATGAAAGGGAAACCATGAAAAGTTTATGAAAGACACATGACGTGTCTTCTAGATAGGGGAGAAGGCTGTGGATATTGTCTACCTGAACTTTGATGAGGCCATTGACATTGTCTCCAACAGCATTCTCCTAGAGAAACTGGCAAATCATGGCATAGAAAAGTGTACTCTCCACTAGTTAAAAATTGCTTGGATGGCCATGCCCAGAGAGTTGTGACTAATGGGGTGAAGTCTTGTTTGTGGCTGGTCACCAGTGGTGTCCCTCATGGCCCAGTTTTTCAGCCAGTCTTGTTTAATATCTTTATTGATGATCTGGATGAGGGGATTGAGCATAGCCTCAGTAAGTTTGCAGATGACATCAAACTAGGTGGGGGTGTTGATCTGCTTGAGGGTAGGGAGGCTCTACAGAGGGACCTGGACAAGTTGGATTGATGGGCCAAGGCCAATTGTATGAGATGCAATAAGGCCAAATACTGGGTCTTGCATTTCGGTCACAACAACCCCAGGCAACGCTACAGGCTCGGGAAAGAGTGGCTGGAAAGCTTCCTAGCACAAAAGGACCTGGGGGTGTTGCTGGATAGCCAGCTTACTATGAGTCAGCAGTGTGCCCAGGTGGCCAAGACAGCCAACAGCATCCTGGCTTGTATCAGGAATAGCGTGGCCAGCAGGAGNAGTCACCATCCCTGGAGGTATTTAAGAAACATGTAGGTGTGGCACTTCAGGGCATGCCCCCGTGGCTGAGACTGTAGGGAGTGGGTTGTGTTTTTGTGTATGGTCAGACTCAGAGGTCCTTTCCAATTGTAACAATTCTGTGATTCTGTAATGGTCTGCATAGATCTGAGTCAATTTATATGCAGTCACTTGTCTATTTTGCACCTTACATTTCAAATAAGTATTGAAGTAGCATTTTTTAATCTTGGACTGTTGGATCGTATTAATGTGTTGAACTCAGAGGTAATACTGAAGTGGCAGACAAATTGTATTGTAGGCATTTTAAGAACTTTATCATTGAAAAGTTCCATTATTCAATAGTTATTAATATCTGCTTTTAAAAATATATGGTCTTGATAATGGCATAACATAAAATGGGCACAGATAATTAAATAATTTAGTAATTTATTAATACCTTTTAATCAACATCAGCATTCCCTTCTGCATATCTGACTCTGAAATTCTGATTTAGCATCTGACCACAGTTATTTTTGAAAAGAGCATCATCAGCTGTCTGTACCATTTAAGGTCAAGAGTCCAAAGAGAATTTCTGTATAGCAATTTTTCTTTCACTGTGTTATCAATACTTTCTATAGCAATACACTGTTGTGATGTGAGTAAAATCCATTTTTTTTCCAGTTCAACAAAATTTCAGGCACATAATTTTATCTCAATTCAGAATTACTGAAGCACTTTGTGAAAAGAGAAATATCCTTTCCTGTTTATGTAGAAAATTAAAGAGTACAAAACCGTCTATCCATCCTATTATGAAATATTATGTTCGTAAAAGATGAATAAAATAAGATCCTGTTATTACCACACTTTAAATTTTGGGTTTTTTCAGGATATAAAATTCTGTTATTAGAAAATGTTTTCAACAATATATTTTAGTTCTAAAGTGATACATTTAGCTTTGAAAGGATATTTGAACAAACTGGTTAAAAAATTGTTTTAAGGCCATGTGTTACCTCCTCTATATTAACAGGCATTTACAAGAAAGAAGAAGCCCATTTGCTCTTGAAAGTTTTTCAAATTAAAGGACCTAGTGACATTTTTGTAAGCAAGTTTGAAAATGACAACTGGGCCCTTGATGGTTATGTAAGTAATCAAATAGCTATGGATTAACTTGCTGAGTTTAAACCCTGAAGTAATTTGTGACTTCCTGTATAACTCTATCCAAGATTTTTTGACAAATATATCTACATGTCAGTGTAGAAAAATTTTTCTTTACAAAAAATATGTATACAAACTTCTGTCTACCACAGTTCCACTAGAATTTTTAGTTTACTAAGGGGAATGTGGAGTGAATCAGCTTATCTTGCCATGTTTTCTACTTGTTTTCTTAAATTAGAGTGGGAATGTTACCTTTAAAAATATTGTCCTTTTTTTTTTCTTTTTGGTTTGGTTCATTGTAATAAAATTACATTTAATTCTGAAGAAAAAGAGGATTATTTTACTCTTTGTAATTCTCCTTTGTGCCTAATAATGCTTTCTCTGAAAAAATCTTTAAAATCTGAGAATTCAGTGGGTTTTTGTATCTATATACTAATTCAATTATGTGCATGCCATTTGAAGAACTTGAAAACCCAGGAATATACATCAGATATTTTAAAGTCATTCTAGGTGTTACTTTGAAACATTATTTAATACTGTTGCAAATTTAAAATGATAAATATTGTATAAGCATAGAGAATTCACTAATACTTCAAAGGATAAAAGTAAAAATTTGGGTTCCAGATGTTTACTCTTAATCAGAAAAACAAATGGCTTAACTTTCGTATTTATTTTTTTCAGAAATCTTTTTTTTTTTTTTTTTTCTCTTTGAACATATTCTAGGTATCATCAGGGCTTGAAAGAGGCGTTTTTACCTATCAAGGTGACATACATGGAAAAGACTTTGGAAAATTTATGCTCCAAAGACAAGGTAAATTCATTCACAGAGCTTTAATATGTATAATCTTTTTGTGTCTTGCAAGAGTGAGTTCAACTAATGACTCAGCTATCTGGTGGAAGCAGGCATGGGGGGGGTTTATGCAACTGATATTATAAAAATATATAGTGAAATAGGTATATTTGAAATATACCTATCTCATTTGAAATATACCTATCTCAGGTTTTCTAGTATAGAAACCTAGTAAGATGACTACAGGATACTTTTAAAGAGAATGCCATTACAACTGCTTGATTTTCTGTGAATGTCTTTTTTTAAAGTAGCAGACATCATGCAATGCAAAGATACTTTCTACTCAAATATATAAATTGCACTCAGAATCATATAGTAAATTAAATGACAGAATCAACACTGATTTTAATAGTGTTCTTAGGAGAGTGCTTGCTGCTACTGGATGTTTCATGCATATCTGTTAAGATAGAATTTTACTTCAAGAGCATGAAATGAGTGACAGGTATATATTACAGCTATGGACCCAAGTGCTCCAGCAGCAAGTGAAAAACTAGTTATTTTATTCATAAAATAATTTTGTCACAAAAACCAATAAAACATTTACTCATGAAATATTTAGTCCTAAAATAATTTTGACAAATACCAAGTACAGACAGCTGCATTTCATGATCCTGAAACTGCTGCAAAGTGACTGAACCACATGCTAGGAGGAAGAGACAGCCTAGACAATGTATCTACAGCAGACTGTATCTACATTTTAAAAATTGCCTTGGTTCTGTTGACTTTGTTTGGTGCTGTACCCAGTACCCTTAAATTTCTACCAAGTCTCCCTTGTATTTCTTTGCTCTGGTAACTGCTATAATAGCAGTTATCCTATGGATTTTCTTGTCTTGGCCAGTTCTCAGATTGCTATATATGTTTAGTCTGTCAAGGGGCAGAAACCTTACTCTTCAGAGTCTCAGCCTAAGAACTGCCAATTAGTGAAACCAAATACAATTTCATTTTTCAGAGTAAAGTCTTGTGGGGGACAGATTGTCTGCCTGTACTCTTGTGTAATTGTTATCATTGTAGTATCTAAGCTACTCTTTATTTCTGATTTTAACAAGCACACTGTAAAGGCAGAACATCAAGATTTGTTCAAGCATCTGTCTTGTTTACGAGCCTTTGATATCTCAAAACAGTGAGAGTACGGTTTGTTGGTTTTATTTGGGGTGTGTGTGTTTCTGTCATTCAGGGTTTTTTTTTTGGGTTTTTTTTTTTTTTTTTTTTTTTTTTTTTTTTTTTTTTTTTTTTTTTTTTTTTTTTTTTTTTTTTTTGTTTTTTTTTTTTTNTAAAAGAATTATCCATGGTTTGGCAGCTACCCAATAAAAGCTTGGACACATGTGTTTTAGCAGTGAAATGAGTAACTCATGGGGGTAAATGAAGAACAAGTGGAATGACAATTCAACAGCAACAGCGTTCTCCAGTGGCAGTGTTCTATGCTAGTGGAAAATGTTGTCCATATCACCATTCAGAGTTGCAATATAAGAGCTTAGTTTGTATATTCCCAAGGCTAGTAAGGAGCCGAAGTGTCACACATGCATTCCTAGGCTTAGGACCTCTCGTCTTCAGCTTTGACACCTTAAAAAAGAGCGTGCCACAAATGCAGATACTGTCTTCTAGAAGATTTCATTATGTGATTGCTAAATAGGCACTGATTTTTCTATAGGTTGATCTCTATTGAAGAGCCTACAGCTAAAAGGAAACAGTGACTTTCCAGACAACACAGGTCACAATATTTGTCCATATCCTCTCATATTCAAGGATAACTTGCTTTATTTTAAAATCTTTTCTTTTCATGCTGAGGTAATGATCTCATATATCCTCCAGCTGAAGACTTAATATATTTCCATTTCTGCTCAAAGTTAAATTATTTGCTGCTTTGATACTAAGCCAGAAGTATGGCTTAGTACCATTGCATACTTATAAACTATGTATGCAATGGTGCATATATAATATAATATGAAATTCTTCACATGCAAGCATACTTCAGAAATAGCTTTTACTGAGAAATACTTGGTTAACTGTGAAAGATGAAGCTATTTGATGAAGAATTCCCTATCACATAGTACTAGAGGAAGACCAGGCTCAGTGGATATGCCCAGTCTTGGAACTAAATGACAAAAAACCAAAAAGAACTCTTATTTCTAGGTACTGTTTATCATCTTTCAGAAGTTTTGTTTTGGCTTTATAGAATGACCCAGAAGGCAAAAAGAATCAGTTATCAGTTTCCAAAGGAATTAGAACTGTATCTGAGCTCACTTAAGGGGTCCAAGTTGTGACACCAAATTGTTTAACCTGTTTTGCCAAGCAATCAATCATTGCTGGGGGCTTTTTGCTTGCTTTGTTATGTTTTTATAACTTGGTCTCTACAGGCTGGAAGTATGCGGCTGTGTTCACTTTCTGAGTTGCTGAGTGCCTTTGCCTCACTACTACAGTTCCAGAAGATGCTTATTCTAAAATCTTGGCCATGTTCATTCCAATCTGGAGTGTCCTTTAAAATTGTATGAAAAAGTGGCTTTATAAGAAAAGACACTTACTTCACTAAATTATTACTTTCCTATATATTGATTTCCTCTGAGAAAATACAATGACTCACTTCTCTTTCCTTTTTTTTTTTTTTTTTCCCTTCAAAATTCTGTTTTAGCTTGTCCAGATTGAGATAACAAATATTGACAAGGAATATGAAATATGAATAATTAATTTGCATCTGATTTATTAGATCACTGGCTGTGAAATACACATTCATTTCTTGAAATTGATCAACTCCTAAAAGCATTAAGCATCATGAGACTTGAAATTTAAATTTCATTCTATAAAGATGTCATCCTTCCCTTCTAGGTCATTTTGAATTCTCTACATCTAAACAGGATACTCACAGCTTCAGAGTACAGAATGATTGTGCACTAGCTAATGTACAAATAGATAGCTAGGATTAATGAGCTATGAGACCATATGTTAATATACTCCTCACACCTAATGAGGTACCCAAGAGTCCTTGCTGTCAGGTAGTTATCAGTCAGGTCCAGTCTCTGTTGCTCATTGGAAACTGCAGTATTTATTCTGTTAAATCCTTCAGCTGCTAGCCATCCTTGTCTCAGAATTTATTCTTCTACCTGCAATTCTGCTTTTCTTATCTTGCATGGCTTTTGCTGTCACACTTTCTCCCACTTCAACAGCAGTTCTCTTAGTAAAACTGAGCCATGGTCTACTGATGCCAGACAATTGAAACTTTGGGCTAGGTACAGGGAAAACACATTTAAAAGCTCCAAACAATGATAAGGAAATGTTCTTAATGAGTATTTTCATTGAAAAAGTATTATTTTCTAGTATGTATAAAGGACAAAACTCAGTAACCACCTAAATGGTAGAAATACACAGAAACAGAGAATCATAGAATGGTAAGGGTTGGAAGGGACCTTCAGGGATCATCTAGTGCAAGCCCCCTGCCAAAACAGGTTTGCCTAGAACGTGTTGGACAGGAACACATCCAGGTGGGCTTTGAACTTCTCCAGAGAAGCTTGCATAATAATGCTTTCACTGTGTATTGTCAGAATTTGAACTGGCTGCTGCTTTTTTTAAGAGGCTAAAGAAACCCTTGTTATTCTATGGAATGTTTAAAAAACATTTGTAATCTTACTGAATATACATCAATTAAATAACATGTTTCCCAGTCACAAAGTACAGCTTTTTCATGACAAGAAAACCAAACTAACTTTTGCACTGTTATTTATTTTTTTTGGTTGGTTGTTTGGTTGTTGCTGTTGTTTGGTTGGGTTTTTTTATTCCTTTTAGTATGCAGTTATTTCCACTTTTGAGTTTTTAGCTGTGGTAGCAATCAATACCTAAATTAGAGCAGTACCATAGGCTTTCTTATTTCTCATCATAACACTGTCAGAAGAAATACAAAGTTCACATCAGGATATGTTTGATCACAAACAACTCTGAAAACGATTGTAATAAGTAGACCCAACTGTGTTGAAGTTAAATTGAGTCTCACACATGAATACAATTAAAATTATCCAGAATTGCAGCAAATTTTCCCTTCTGTAATGAAAAGAACATCCAAGCACACCCAAGTGCACCATCCAAACCTGGTCAACACTTCTCCAATTACATTAAAAGTTACAAATTTCAGTTAAAAATTTCAAGCTTAGTTACCCTAAACATATTTTAAAAACTGTAGAGATATAGAATATTCAGCTACTTCAAATAGGAGCTTTGAGTACTAAATATTGAATGTGGGTCAATTCTCAGAGGTAACCTAAAACCAAATAATCTAAATGTAAATTTGTGCCTAGTTTTAAATTCTCAGTTACTCAAAAGTATTTAAATTTTCAAAACACTCCATACCAAAATTTCATACCAAGAATTGCTTATTATGAATTTCAAAGTATAGTTTTCTTTTAGCAGAATTCTGATTACTTATTTTATAAATTTTCTATTCCTTATACGTAAAATGTACTTATTATATGTGCCATGATAATAACTTTGAGATATAAATTAAGAGTTTAGTGATCGTGCATATTTCTTTTTTTTCAGTAGTTGGTTAGAATTTGAAGTAAGAGTTAGAACATTAATTCAATTTTTATACTTTTCCTTTAAAGGTGATTGTAATTAATTTGATCATTACCATATTTTTTTTTATTAATTACTCCATATAATTGGAAAAATAGCTAGGGATTGTAACAGTAAAGAATGAATACGGTGATTATTGTGTGCACTTTTTAAAACTTCTATCACTTCTTCTAACCAGTATAATTTCTTAACTGTGGTAACTACTTGATTCTGTCTTGAATTTTGATTGGTTGAAGACCATCCAGTACATGTACAATACAATACAAATAAATAAAATTATGCCAATAAGTCTTCCACACCCTGAGTATTGAGAAAAATATTAAATTACTAAAGTCCAAAAATTTTTATGATACAGTAGTTCTACTTTAAAACAATGATAAATAAGATACTCAACATTAGTGTGATAAAAGCTCATAACATGTAGTTAATTTTATTAATTTTAAAAGGTTAGTATTTACCAGTTCTTCAGAGAAGTATACAGGAGTCTGATAGGTGACAGATTAAGACAGTGAAAAACATTGAGGTACAATGTTTTGTCACGTTAGTGATCATATCTGGCAATTCTGAAATTCCTGGAGGGGGCTGTCTTCATTTTGAAGAGGACTTAAATCCTTCCTAGAATTTAATACATTTTTTTTAAAAAATTGCACAAAATATATTATAATATTAGCAATTGAAACATGTAAGTTTTAAAAATATGTAGAAAGAAAAACTTACCTTGTTCCTCTTTTGCATTGAGCTCAAACTGCAAGAAATCATAGGAGAATTATTTGTTTCTGTCTCATTTTTGCAACATATTTTAGATATTTTAGTAGAATACTGAAAGCAGGGCAATGGCTGTTTCTCTGCTCTATAACTGGTCTGTGCCAGAGTCCTAAAAAACCTGATTGATGCTGTTGCCATCAATGAGGGAGTCATGGTGTTTGAGACGTGTACTGGTCAGTTGGAGCATTTCTGAGTGGTAAACACAAGTGTCTCCTATTAAACGTTCGGTAGTTTTCACTATAAAAATATTTTTCATCATAATTTGAATATTTCATAACTTGAATTATACAGTTGGAACACCCGTTGAAGCAATTTAACGATGTCTGTCTTTGCATTGATGGAAAAATGAATTCTGCAAAATGCCTTACAGTCCAGTTTTACTGCTTGTCTACAACAGGAACCTGGCTAGGCCACGCCTTTGCATTCCCCGCACCAAAGTTTTATTCCAGTGCAAACGTAGCTGCCACAGGCTGTAAAACATGCTCATGTTTAACATCTAAAGCAGCCAAGACATGCTCACAGGTGGACAGACTTGGAAGCTGAGCAAAATCATTGTGGTTTATATCAGTTATCTTAGTTATCTCTTTCCTTTTCACGTCTGATGTGGTTTTGCATTGCTCATTGCTTCTCAGCTGAATATGAAGGCTGCAAGCACAGAATACTTTTTGCAGTATTAGCAACTTTTGTTGTAGAAGGTAAATGGCTTCAATTTATTAAATCAGTGACTCATGAGAGGTATAGTTCACAATTATTTTACTTGCTGAATACTGTTTTCAAATAGTTTTGGTAGTTATTGATACGTCATTAGGTGGTAGTAACATTTATACTATGGTACTGCATGCAAGTTTTTTCATGTTTTTTAATAGAAGTATTTTATCAATGCATCTTTTTCTTTCATTCCTTATTAAAAATAGAACTGTGAGATAGAAAACCTGGGAATTTTATTTCTGCCCTTTTTGTTTCATTTCAGGTCCTTTAAGTGCAGATACAGACCTTTCAAATCACTATTATGGTACAAACAGCAGTTCTGTTGCAGCTGCCATCCTGGTACCTTTCTTTGCTCTAATATTATCAGGGTTTGCATTTTACCTCTACAAACACAGGTATTGTAAATGTTATTTATTCAATAACTTAATACGCTTTTTGTTTTGATACATAAGTGTAACTAGAGAGCAGAATACTAAAGCTTGCAAGAATGTCTTTTCTCTAGAAAGACAAATATTTATAAGCATCTCCACGAACATGTTCAGTGTAGGGTAGTCCTTAATACTGAACAATTAAAAAAATTAGTGTCTGTGTTAAGGACCAAAGATCTATCAACCTTCTTGGTTCATTAGGCAGAATCAGATTGAAATCTCAGGTCACATGTTTTATTCTTTCATTTTAACGCTTTATTAAGTTGAATGTATGCTGCTTCTTTCAAAACAATTATGAGTATTAATTATACAAGCTGAAAAATCCATAAATCCCATGAAGGAATAGCCTTAATGAGACTACTTACAGTACATGCTGAATAAGCTAGTCAATGCTACTAGACCTGGCATAACTTCAGCTCACATGAAACTTTCATATTTCATTAGATCATAAAATAAATCCAACCACCTTGTCTGAATCAGGCTTAAAAGCTGATATTTCAGTATCTATTGAATATTTTTTTCATTCGGAGTGCTATTTGACTTTTTTTTTTTATTTTTTCATATTGAGGTACAGTACTCCCTGACTTCCTTGTGTTACTTGCAGTTTTCGAAATGGTGTGTAAAAAATTCCGCTTTTAAATAATATGTTCTTAAAACTTTTGTTCTATAATCATGATACCAAGAGTATTTCCTGATTACAAGAGATCATACAGACAATATGAAGTCCACCATTGCCTTGTAATGTACCGGCCTGTTTACCCATCTCACCATTAAAAGATTTAGGAAAAAGAAAAAAAATAATGGGGATTGAACTTCTGAACTCCAGTTAAAATGATACATGTCCTGAAAAGTAATGCAGCCTTTTGTTGAAAAAACTGCTCAGGAAGACCTGTGAACTCTCTCTCAGAATTTTAAGATGCCTTTTTGATGCCTACAGATTTGCATTCTCAGAGAGCTCCTGCTCTGCAATGGGGGGAACCTAAACAGCAGCATGAAAGCACAGGCATTCAGATTCGTTGAAGAAATGGAACATAAAGGGAACATTGCTGTTACTTTGCTCTTAGAAAGCAGAAGCAAAATATTAAAATTGTATTGTGATATAGAGGTACACGGGAATTTATGTTATGAAGTTTGTTGTATCCTAAATGAGCAGTGGAGATTCTGTTTTCTATTTGGTATAAATACTTATGTATTTAAGAGAGATAAAACTTAAGCTTCAGATGAGCAGCTGTAATCCCAATGCTTATTGTACTGCTGTTGCAGCATTGAAGTTCTGCCTACCCTAATCTAATTTAAATGCATTAGAGACTTGGTTACTCATAATAAGCTTTCAAATAGTATAATTCCTTTTTTAATTTTCAAACAATTTCTTCCATTAAACCACAGTTTTTAGAGGAGTTATCAGTGTCATATTGTCATCAGAAAATTAATAAATTGATTACTGATGTAAAATAACTTTAGGTCACCTTTATTATCTTTTTTTAAAAAGTGTATTCCAAAGGCAAGAGAGCAGTATATGTCATTTTCTGAAGGCACTTTCCTGAAATTACCTTAATGACCAGAATAGTAACATGAAATTTTTTCAGTGATGTGATAGTATTTATGCCCCTAGAGGCTCTCTATATCAGAGAATTTGAAGGTCTTCCTAGGGGATGATTTTTATGGATATTTCTGCTATGCCTATGTCAGATTATATCATCTAATTAGAATCAGGTTTGTTAAATCTTTTTTACACAGTTTCTGTAGCTTTCATCTGACAGACAGGGATTGCTTCAGGAATAAAGATGGCATCTCAGTCATTCTGAACAAAATTAAAATATGTTTAATTACTTAGACTTACAAAAGCTCCTAGTTGAGATTTCTAAGCCTGTTTTGTTACTTCTAAAATGAAAATGTGGAGAAAAAAACATGTTTATGAGTAACATAATTATCTGTATATTGTTGATTTCCATTACTGACATTGCTCCAGTAATAATTTTCACTATCTGCTATCCAAAACAGTATCATTTTCTAAAAAATATTTTTATTTTAAAGAACCTTTTTCTGAAGTTTTATAATGAGATTATTTTCTGAATTGTTTTATATTTATTACAGCACAAGGCATCTACTGAACCTCCTTTATATATTTGTTTTAGATACTTTTAGATGCTAAGTGATTCAAGGTGAAAGTAGATGGATATTTCAGAAAGTCTGCTCAATCTTATTTTATTTTTCATTTAATTATTGGCTTAACATATTCTAGCAGTACTTTGCATAAGAATGTGAATAACCTTGAAGTTTTGATATGTTCTTCATGGTAGTAGAACATGGTCCAAAATAAATAGTGTTTACTTTTACTGAAAGATAATTCTTTCTATCCTTTGATATACAAATGTCAAAATTTATGTGAATATTATTAAGGATATGATCAATCTGATTACATAAGTTTGGATGCATAAAACCTCTGTCAAGATATTTAGTACTGTTTGTTGCTGGAAGTATTTATGGAGTGGGCATGCTATGGCAGATCTGTCAGGAATAATTGAAATTATTGACCTTTATCTGAAGGTTACTACCATTGGCAGTACAACATATTCTGGACACTTGCTATGTCAGTGCTAAAGTTGCCTGATGGAAGCTAAACTGGATGACTCTGCACTGGCTTAGATTCAGTAGTTCCCAGTTACAGCACTTCACTGGTGCCACACTAACTTCTTGCTCTGGAATGGTAATAAACAGCTGATAGCAGCAAAGTGCTAAACCAGTCTCTCTACCTTTGCTTGAAAACATCTTGAAATACATGGGTGTATATCTCATCTAGAACACAAGATGTTATCAAAAGGATGGAGTAGAAGCTGCTCACTGTCATCCTGTGTACACCTGGTCATCTACTCCATTCAAGTCTTTCAAACTGACAATTTGTATTGATCTTCATCAGAATATTTGCACAGATGGTCCAGTTGCCTTCATAAGTAAAATGTAAATTTGTGGGTAAAATCCCTAATCTCAGAAAGTAAATTTGAATATGCTTGACGGAAATAAAATTAAATTAAACATGTTAAAGATGCTACTGGAGTTTTGACATTAATATCAATACTTTAGAAAGACAAGTAGATATATGTGTATCTCCTTAATTGGTAAAGTGTTCATTTAGTAAAACTGGAATGATTGTTTCCACTCTGTGTCAGGATTCTTTAGTGATCAGACTAACAATCTAAAACTGAAAATGTCATCAGAAAATATCATAATTGTTACTACTGATAGAAAATATTATAAATGTTATCAGTTCCAACTTTACTTCTGTTTCTACTTTACTTTTGTTTCTTTCATTCTATGTTGCTTTACTTTTGGCAGCCAAATAACAACAAGCTATGAAGTTGTCATTATCTTGACATTATCTTGACAGGTGTAGAACCTACATTTTATCTATATCATCTCTGTGCTTTGTAGCATCACTTTGCCCATTAGAAATTTATTTTCTTCTCTTTCCACTGTGAAAAACAAATTCCAGAAAGATTTCTCTTACTTTCTAGGTCCCACAATATCCATTATGGGTCATCTTTTATCACTTTTAGACAGTTGTGCAACTTGTGTAGGCAGGTTGGAAACATTATAAGTAAAACTTATAATAATAGTAAAACATTTATTTTTATGGTTTACTAACGATAAAATCTGTCTTTTTTTTTTTTTTTTTCCCAGAACAAGACCAAAAGTACAGTACAATGGGTATGCTGGACATGAAAACAGTAATGGACAGGCTTCATTTGAAAATCCCATGTATGACACAAACTTAAAACCCACAGAGGCAAAGGCTGTGAGGTTTGATACGACTCTGAACACAGTTTGTACAGTGGTATAGCCTTCAGTGCCCAATATGACTGATTCATAGCCATACCTCTGATGGACAAGCAGTAATTCCTTTGGTGCCATATACCAGTTTCCCTTCTTCTCTTGGCTTTGCTGCTGTAATCTTTAACATCTTCTGTCAGCCTACATGCAGCTAAATTTTCTGGTAAAAACGTGTCAGTCTTCTGGGGATCAGACAAAGAATATTTTTTCATCTTAAAGTTGGATCAAACTGCCTGGCTGCATCTGCTTCAAATCAAGGCACACTTTAAGGAAGACTGCCAAGTCATGCCAACTTTTCATATTTAATGCCTCAGACTTTCATATTTGTATGTGGCTGGATGCCTTTCAATGCATTCTTCTGGGCACTTGGATAAATCCTTTGAGTACTGTAACAAATGATAGCACCACAGATTATCCCCGGGAATATTCTGAAGAAATAAAGCTTTCTTGAAGAAGACAACCTTCCTTGAGGTTGCATACACCTGCAAATGCTTTACTGTTGAAATCTTGCTAAAATGAACAAACTTACAGTGTATCTCATACATAGGGCAGTTTACCAATTTCCCAATCAGCCGTTTTATTGCAAAATGTTAATGCACAATTTTTTTGCACTAGAGTGTTATGGATGACTGAGTAACATGCTGGTAAAAATATACAGGGTTTCTACGCACTGTCCATTGTATATAGACATTCACTCACTCTTTGCCAAGCTAACCATTCCACAATAAATTTATTTGGAATATTAAATTATGAGCCCCATGCTTAGCACCAGTTGAAATCGTGTGTGATAGAGGACAATATTTCTTTTGTCAATTTTTGACTAATTTTCTTTGTAAATGTGATTACAAGTCACTGGATATTTTCATCCAGAACAAGAGCCCATTTCTAAGAAATTTTCATTGCCAGTATTGTTTTCTTCTGAAATCAGTCATCAGTCACCATTGTCAGTATCATACTATTTAACAGCAGGGGGGTTAGCAGTTATTGCTGCTTGCCATGTACAAATGTGAATAGTAATTTATTTTAGATAGCTCATAAAGCCTGTGAGCCTGTGCTCATAATACAGTCTTCCCTTTTGCATTTTTTTCCATTTCCTGTAAGATGACATCATTTTCTGATGTTACATGGAACTAAACCACATTACAGTAGCATATGTAAACCCAGTGCGAGTTGTCTATAACAAGCTGTCATTCAGATTCTTCTTTGAACAAAGAACTATTCAGCTATCTTTGCTTTCTGTTTCTTTTCAGATTTTTTAAACACACTGCTTACTGCTTTTGTACTTACACGGTTTGGCAGAGAAAGTTTGACATTTGTAAATATGAATGGTTGAGTAAATAATTTTAGAATTAGATGTTTTATTGAATGAAAACAAACAAACAAAGATGCCATTGGGCAGATTAATTGAGTTTTAAAAATTAGGAAATTACAGGAAATAATGAATCAAAATTTGATTTTAATCATACATGTTGAGCTCAGAAACCAGGGAAGTTGGTTCTCTTTTCTTTAAAATTCAGGGTTGTTTTTCTGTTGTTCTTGTTTTGTTTTAGTTTTCAAACTGTCCTACTGTCCAGTTGCTATCAAAAACTGTGGAAATGTTTCCAAACTCCATACATGTCTAGCGCTGGCTGTTATAAACAGAACAAAACAGGTAATTTCAGCCCAGTAATAGTTTTTTTCAACTAATGTTGCAGAACGCAAAGAAAATTTCAAAGGTAACCCTTCGTCAACTTAACAACTCTACATCTGTTAGATGAAAAATACCAGCAATATAATACAGTATTGTAGGGCCTCCAGCTGTTATATTCTTCATATGAGCAAGAAACTCTGAAGAAAATTTAATAAATAATCCTTTCCAGTCAGTTCCTTGTTCATGTTGTTAGTAGTTTTTGGCTTTCCCTTCTGTTTGACTCTGAGGTTTTTGTGCAGTGTTTCATTTATCTGTCACGTCTCAGAGCCCTTCACATTTCCTGAGAAAGAACAAATTCATCAGATCAAAGTATTTGTCCTGATCCTCCCTCATGTAGAGGAAGTCAATCTGCAAATGAAGACCTTCTGTAGGAACGGTGGGCCATGGAGGGAAGCTGTTGTGTGATTAAAGTTTTTGACTGCTGTTCAAAATCTACAGTATGGCTTTGGAAGCCTTTCTGTAGTGGCAATGGCAGAAAAACAAACAAACAACAAAAAAAGAAAGAGTATTGAAAACAAGTGCAAATTTCTAGCTAAGTAGCTATTTTTGATGTTTTCTACTTTTCTACCACTGCCCTTACTGTGTATTCTTCAGTGGGTGTCTCAATGTGACCACTGACGAATGTGTTGGAGGAAAGGTCCCAGAAAAGAGAGTAGTTAAATGATTTGATCTTTTGTGTTAGAATCCAGATCGTGTGCACCCTTTATCTAGTGGTTCATTCTTGGGAGGCTGTGTAAGGAGTGTTTATCCCAAGTGAGTGTCCTTTGATCAGGGGCACTCAAAATGGGGGTACACTGGCAAATTATCCTAAGATGTTTATTTGGAGTATTGATTAAAACAAGAACTTCAGACTGGAACCCATGTGAAGGAAATCTTTTGTAGTTTTGTTAGTTCTATCCACATCCTTTAAATGCCTCTTCTTCTCTGCTATGTTTGAAACTGCTGTTCAGTTTGGAGCTCTTTCTCCTGAAGTTATTTCACAGAAGGTTGTGTACACGTGCACTTACATATGGTGCTTCATCAGACTAAGACTCTTAAAATGTTGTGCAGTGATCAGGTGATGGCAGCCAGGAAATCTGCTTTCTGAGATATATGCAGAAGACTTTACCCCCAGTGTTGACCAGATCATTATGACGGGCTAATAATACATGCTACGTATTTTTTTAAAAAACAGGTTATGTGCTTCAAAGCTGTTAAAAACTGCTGCTTGTATCACACATCTTGCCTTTCTCCAGGCTAGCTGCAATAATTTTTTTTCTTCTGTAAAATATTTTGTAAACATAGAAAAGCTGTTATTAAAAAAGAAAAAAAAAAAAAAGGTGGGAGGGTGAGGGTGGGGGGACTGGGGAAGAACGCCGGCATTATGATCAAGTCAATCTAATTTTCATTCCCAGTATTTCATTCTGCCATTTCACTACATGCTGCTGTGACATGAAGTAGGTGCAAAAGAACTTTTTGTACAGAGATATATTTTTTATGAAGAATTTGTAAAATTATTAAATATGCTGTACTTTTTTGATTAATGTAGGTAAATTGTTAAAAATAAATGTTTTTACAATACAAAAAAAAATTGTAATTTTCCCAATAATGTAAAATTTACCACCTTTAGCTGATTTTCAGTTCTGATCCTATTACACATGTATTAATATTAAAGTGGCCTGTTAAAAATAAACGGTATTCTCTTTGGCAAAAAAATAAATACTATAAAAGATTGTAATATAGCCTGTGCAATGCCACCTACCTTGAAAGCAAAATCAGAGTTCTAATTAAATATTTAATTTTAGATTTTCAGCTTTTGTGTGACGTATTCTTATGATTTTTTTTCCTTCTATTTACTTTTATGCTTTCAAATATCAGCTATTGATATTTTATTACATGACATTGTTGAACAGAATCGTTTTAGTTCCCAAGAATTATGTAACTTGGCAAAAAATATCAGGTCCTGTTTTGTGAAATGAGATCTACCTCCTATTATCTTGCACTTGTCATTCAGATTTTAAGATAGGACTTAGGCTCCCAGATCATTTGTTGTTTTATAAAAAATAATCTGTTTATTCTTCCACAAGCCTGCATCCTACCTGTGGAAGTGATGGATCACATGGAGCCAGAGGTATTTCCAGTTCTATCTGAGAGATAGTTCTGCAGTCATGTAGATGTACTTCTACTGAATTGAAAATGCTTATGTACATGAAGACAGACACATACATTAGCATTTTCAATATCAGGACCAGAAGTTCTAAACATGTTTTTAAAAAAATATTTTATTCTTTATTAATGTAAAACATTTATTTGATTTACTTGTTAACCCCTTAAGAAAGTATGAGTCAGACTTCAAGAATATTCAAGAATATTCTATCCAGTATTATTTTGGGAATCTATATGAATGTTGTTTACTTTTAGAAAAAAATGAAGGTATCTGCATGTCCTTACTTCCTTTCTCATCTTCACAATCTGCCCTTCTGGTAAATAAGGGCAAAATTTTGTAACCAAAAATACAATATATTATAGACACTTGTTAAAAGTTTTCATCTCTCAGAATGATCTGACTTTCCTTCTGACACTCAAACCACAATAGATAGTGCTCCTTTTCCCTCTTACTGTTTTGAGTTGTCAAATTAGGTGTGGAAGATAAACTTAAAGAGTTCTTATAGCTTTTTTAGCCTGAAGAGAAACACAAGGCTGTTAATCATCACAAAGATTGCTACAAGCTCTCGGATGTTAGAAGCAGGTGCTGGGAAATTACCATTACTGCTTTCTCCTTGCAGTGCACTATTTGACCTAGCAAAAATTTCCAGTAATTCCTTTCAGGACATGTCCTGCAAATGAAATGTGCAGAAAGCATTCCTAGTTTGAGCATCTTCTTAATCATGGTGTAGGTAACTTAACACAAAGAAGAACCTTATGCACTTAGTGGTCTTGGCAGGAAGACAGAATGATACTATATCTGTGTTGAAGAACAGCAGCTGGAGGAGGGTTTTGAGGACATAAATTTTGACCTCAGGAAACAAATATAAAATAGAAACCAAAGAACCCTTTTGTATCTTGGTGTACCAAAAGTTGGAGTTTACTCATGCTGCAAAATAACACAATGGAAAATTGCTCAAGGAAAAAGATTAGACAGAAATGCAAACAAACAACAGTAATTAAAATGCCTGAATCAAGTATCTTTAAGAATAATATATTCAAAAGCATAGAAACTCTTAAGGACCTATTAAATCAATAGTTTGGACATCAAACTTGTTTAGCTATTCAATGATATTGTAAATGCAAATAATATGTAAATAACATAGATTTTCATTCTAAATAATTCAATATTGAAAAAATGTAAGTATCAGCTGGTAAAGCATGCATAGGTAATAATAAAAGTAAGATTATAGTAAAAAATTGTTAAAGAAAACTAAAGATATCAGAAAAAAAAGTGATCAGTAGCTTTTGGTTCGTGAGATGATAGGGAAATTTTTTTAAGAATGTGAGGAATGAAGGAAATCTGAGTAAGGAAACACTCATTAAGTGCAGTGAATGGACACCATTAGCAAATAAGAATAACCTAAGTAGTTAATACTTTGTAGGATTTTTTACTTTCAGTATTGTCACTGAAGTGAGGTAAAGTTACTTAAGTACTTCCCTTAGAGATCACATAGTACTAACCAGACTATTTGTAAATAGTTTGATTTCAGCAACAACTGGTAGCCATAAATATTTTAAGAAAATAGAAACAGCACTGAAATTGTACCTGGTAGTTGTGAAGAAATTACTGAGTAGCCATTGACCATGAAAGAATTTTGAGTCTGCCTTGGGAAATAAAGGAACTGCCATAAGCCCAGAGAAGTGTTATTATTGTGCTAAAAATAAAAACAATAATAAAGAAAGACCAAACAAATGACCATGTATCCTAATATTAAAATTTGAGGGGGGAAAAATTAAATCTGATTGAGGTCCTTTTGATAGAAAATAAATGACAGGGTAAAGTTAGAATCTTGTCACCAGATTTTAGAAAGAATTGTTCTTGTCACCCAAATTGCATTTAATTCTTGAAAGCTGGATTGATGACTTAAATACGTATAAATTAAATTTAAAAACACACAACTGATTTAGTAGCACATGATAATTAACAAATAGAAATAGAGAATATTAGTAGTTATGCAAAAAGTTCATTAAGAAATAGGTCTCCAACAGGCAGTAAGGAATTATCACTGAAAATGGCAATGCTAGAAAAAAAACATGAGCCTTTTGCTGGGCCTGATGCTGCTCAGCAGTAATGTGTAAATAAGGAGAGCATTTGTTTACAAAAATGCAGAAATGATTGGAGGATGACAAGTTATAATGAAAAAAAGTCATGTGGCACAGTTTGGTTTGGTTAGTAAGTTAAATCTGCTTAAACAAGATGTTTTTAACATAGCCTCAAGAATAGTTGAAAAGAAGAAAGAACAACATTGAGACCTTCTTTATAAAATAGATATTAGATCTTAAAAATTAGTATCTCTGGAAAAGACTTAGAAGCATGTTAACTGTGGTGCTGTGGCAAAATATGAGATGTTGAATCTCTGGGTATAAAACAGAAATATTGAACAAGAATAGAGAGGTGATTTTTAGTCTCACTGCATATAAAGCTGTATTCTGCATATATTCCTGTAGTTCACTTAGGAAACAGGATGTCATAAAAAAAATTTGAGAGGGTACAAAAAAAAAAAAAAAACAAATGTGATTTAAGGTCTAGAGAAAACATCTTCACCAAGAAATTTAAATATGCTTAATCAAAAAAGAACATCAAGCCTGTACTACACTACATTCATGGGATAACTAAACTGCCATTTCTTTTAAGGAAAAAAAAGTTGCATCAGAAATCTTAGTAGACTTGAAATTTTAACCAGATAAATTAAGAGGGAAAATTAAGCACACACATTTATGAGGGAAGGCAGGCAGGCAGGCAGGCAGGCNGAAAAGGGAAAAAGGAAAAGAAGGGAAAAGGGAGAAAGAGAAAATAACCTCATATCTAAAAAGTATAAGGTACTTAATCTAGCTTTTAGAAGCCTCCTTACAAGAACCTAAATAATGCATCAGCCATCTCACTCTCTTGAGTTATGTCAATATCAGCAAATTAAACACCCTGGCATTGAGGGTAGTTGCCACAAATCAGCCCATATCTACACTACGGATCTCTTTACAATTCCAAAACAACATGACCGTATTAACACCAACAACTGGAAAGGATCACTGGCTTATATCTATGAAATATTTGGGCAATTTGGCCTAGTTGATGTAATTCAAAGCATACTGGAGACCATTCTTACTGTTTTATAGCATAAGCAAACACACTCCCCTGCTCTGCAACATTCTCTGTCACTGATATATTTTCTAGTATAAGTACAGTCTTGCAGACTTGAGAGGCTCTAAATGTTGAATTGTTCACCAAGAATACTCATCAAAACGAGCTCTAGTACTGTCCTGTTATAAAATGTAATAAGCATCTTATTTGGCAAGGGTAATTAAAATAGAATAAATGCTGCACGTTTGATGAGGAATTCTTTCCTTTCAGTATGTAATAAGCATGGGCAGGATGTGTCCAATGGATGGAAGTTTTTGAAATATTTAGCAGAAGCACATGCACTCGATTTTGAAAGATAACCATACTTAGGTATAAGGTGGGTGAGAAGCTACTTATTCTAATATAGCTTTAAATAAATCCAAAACCCAAAGATTTAGAGCTGAGGCACTCTAAGGGAGTGTTGAATTGAAATGCAATAAATCTGTCTCCATATATGTGGCAGCAGTAGAAGCTGTTGGGGCAGTGGGGAGACAATCTTTTAACTAGCACAGCACTCTATAAGTCTTGACTATCCCTATAGTATCCACATAATAAGGTTAAACAGTTCAGGAATCTAGCCTGAAAGTCGTACCCATATGGTTAAATTTCATATCCTCCCCAAAAAACCTAGACATACTTAATTGTCTGTTGGGAAGGATCCCTGTCATTGTCTGCTGAGCTCTGTCTAGATGAGGTTTAGCAGGCTGCTGAAGAATGTGCACTCCATCTGGCATTTGGAGGATCCTAGGTGTTGAGGTAGGTAGTAAAAATAGGTAGTAAAAATATAGGTAGTAAAAATATGTTCAGGGAAAGAAGCAAGGACATGTCAACCAGAAGAGGTATGCATGGAGGAAGAGAATGTTATTATTTATCTCAGGGTTTGCACAGGACACAGTACTTTTCCTGGTATGCAGCAGCTACAACTTCAGGGTATACCCCATGTAGATATGCTTCTACAGCAGTAATTCATATGTGAGCATACCAATGTGGGTAACTCACAGACAGCAGACCTGGCTGAATTATTCATAGACAACAGCATTTCACTAGTATGGCAACCTGATGCAGATCTGCTTCCAATTATCTGAAGGGTATTCACCTCTTTCCCAGGTGCACTTGAGGTAATATAAGATGATGGATCCTCGGTTGTACAAAGTGGCTTGTAGTAACAAAGAAAAGACGCTAACAGGGATTAACGAGTTCTGTGTAATATGCTTCTTTCACAGAAACATCTGAAGAAGTCCTAATCACAAGAAGAGGTAAATCAGAAGAGCTAAGTGGGTTGTCAGCCACTGGGTCATAGAGCTAAAAAGGCTTATGAAGGGACAGAAAGTCTTGTTAGAGCCCTCTGAAAGCCCCCCACAAGAGAAGTGGCAATGGGTCAACTTTCAGTCCTCATGGTCTTTGCTGACAGAGTCATATGGAAGCCAAGGTGGAGGAGTAAATCAAGAAGCATGAAGACAACAAGATTCTTCAGGAACCCTTTGGTTTGGAAGGGCTAGATGAAGAAACTCGAGAAGCTCCTGAATCCCTCAGAAGGATAGCATGGGAATCCTCAAAACTGCCAAGTTTATGCTATCCATCTTGACATTGGTGAGATAGTGAAATGGACAAATAGGAGTTAACATCCCCTTCTTACCACCACCACTGTCCTTTTCTGGTGCATCATATTTGGCTTTTGTTTGGTTTTTTGAGTATTGGACCTTCTTGTTATCCATATGCAACTCCTCAAGCCCCCTCTTTTTTTTCACTTTTGCCTCTCCTTTCCCTGTAACTCATCAGATTGCTATGACTATAAATAAAAAAATGTAATTCATAAGGATTTTTCTTGACTTTTCATTTCAGGGAAGAGCAAAATCTGGTGGGAGACGTATCTCAGTGCTTGGGAGAGAGGCTTCAGAGCCTGATGAGGTTTGGGCAAGGTTGAAGAATAAGCAAAAGGATGAAGTCAAATAGGTTGGGAAAGGCTGTGTGTTTAAGAAAAGTTGATGATGATCGGTTTCATCTGTTTGGGGGAATTCATTTGTTGTTTTTAACTACCGTTGTAATGTAACTGCAGGTATCATGTTTCTGAGGGCTGTGACTGAACTGTGGAGATGATAAGCAGCCTCTGCAATATTGTAAGACTGCCCTAGGTGGAAGGACCCCTCAAGTGCTCCCTCTTGGAGTGAAAAGAATGCTCTTCTTGTCTTTTCATTTGTGTAGAATGTACCACTCAAAGACTCTTCCATAAAGTCTGTGGCCAGTATAGCACGATATCTTGTCCATGAGTCTTCCTTAATGATACACAAAGGCCTGTGAAATGTAGTCCTTACAGTGGAAATATTGCCAGGAGCCCAGCAGAGGGGAACAATGAATGGAGGGAATACCAGTCTATGAAAGGGTGAATCCCTTTAAACAGCTTTCCCACCTGCCTTACCTACTCTGTCTCAGGTCCTGCAGTCTGTTTAGTTGCACAGCACCCACAACCTTGAATAGGATATGGATCAACAAGGTGATTGCTGATTTCTGCACCCTCACTTCTATTCTGATTGCTCTTTCCTATATGCTTGCACAGTGATCAGTCACTGGCAGAGATAGCACAGTTACAGAATGTGATGGCAAATCTCTTCTTCATGTGGTTACTTGCCTGTGATACTCTGGAAGTGGATGACCTGCACAAGCTCCCTTAGGAGAGCAGTGTATCGTGTCTTAAATAAAAGAGTCCCACAGTGATTGCTGTTACTGTCAGTACTAACCAGTTACTTTGGGCCAAAGCCCACAGTTTGCAGCACCTGTCATCTTCTTTGTACCTTCCCACACATTGATTAGTACCCCTCTGAGTCTTTTTGAGGCCAGAATCCAAGCTCTCCCAGCCTTTCCTCATGGGAAACAATCTCCAATCTCTTTATCATATTTGTGCCACTTCTCTAGGTTCTCTCCAGTGTATCCATGTCTTGTATTGAGCAGCCCATAACTGGATACTACTGGTGTGGCCTCAACAGTGCTGAACAGAGGGGAAAGTTCATCTCCCTCAAACTGCTGGCAACACACCCCCTGTGGAAAACCCACAGCCTCTCTGGCCAACCTGTTCCAGTGCTCATTCTCCTCCAAAGATGTTCTGACAAGTGCTTCCCATGTCTCAGTGTGTGTCTATTTCTCTTGTCATGTCTGCAGCTTCTCTAGGGATCTTCTGGGAGACAGTCTCAAAAGTCTTACTGAATTCAAGGTAGACAGCGTTGACTGCTGTCCTCTTATCTGTCAAGTCAATAATTTCATCCTGGAATCTTATTAGGTTGGTCAAGTGTGATCTCTCTGTTTTAACTCCATATCGACTACTCCTGGTAACTTTTGTGTCTTTCATGTGTCTGGGAATATTTTCTGGGACAAGTTGTTCCATCATTAATTGTTCCATACATCTAGTCAGTCCATCATTCTGTTTTAATGTTGTCTTAGAAAAAAATATATTAGTAACCTTTCCTTCGGCCTCTCAAGGCTTTAAGCTTTGTCTTTTTATTTCTACTTTCTCCAAAGTCAAAGGTTGATAAGAAAATGACAGCCCTTCATTTTTCAAGTAACTCAGTACTATGTCTTCTCAGTCAGATTTGCTTAGGGTTCAACATTTCCATGTATGTTTTATTCATATTGATAACCTGCTCATTTTAAGTGAAATTCATTTATTAACTTTCACTCAAATAAAGCATTTGTGTGTGCTCATTATCTCTTGCGCTTCCTCCTACACACATGAACATTTACTTTACACTTTCTTTTGAGAAAAAATCCAAACATTGTTACCTTTTCTTGTGAACTCACAGAGTAGCTGGAAAACATATATGCTGGCAGTAAGGAAGTAAAACATTATTTTACAGTTCTAAAAAATAAATTTCATTTAAGGAGAACTTATTCTATTTGCCCTAAAAAAAATTATTAAACTTAAGTTATTCTTGGAGGAGGTCCATCAGGTACTCTATAGTGAATAGCTTATTGTCCCATTTGCTCTTTCTGGAATCCCTTTTCTGAATACCTCAGTTATAACTGTTTTTAAAGTTTATTCCTAATGCCAGGATTGTGATGAGAAATTGTATGCAAAGAAAATCTGCTTCCCCACAGTCTTGCTTATTTTTTCTTTCAGTCATGTTTTTCTTCAATGAATCATTTATTTTCAGGAAATTTCTATTTTACTGTTTTTGCTCATAGAATCAAACTTTTCATGAGCAGGGTATCATTGTGCCTTTATTTACTTAATTGCTTTTAAAATTAATTAATTTCTACTCTCCAGTGAAGCCAGTGAAAATATGTCCATATCCATATAGGATGTATAGAGGACAATATCTCCACCTCTGCTGATATATTTATGTTAAATCCACAGAATGACAATAGTCATGTAGGTTGGAGGAGATCCCAGAGGCCATCCAATCCAACCTCCAGCTTAAAGCAAGGCCAGTTAGAGCATACGAAGTCCAGTCCAGTTTTGAATATCTGCAAGAATGGAGACTTCATAGCCTCTCTGGGAAACTAGTTACAATGTCATACTGGTCCTCACATTAGGTCAGAATTTCCCATATTCCAATTTATGTCTGTTGTCTCTTATCCTACCATTGTGAGAAGAGTCTGGTTCTGTCTACTCTACATCCTTTCATTAGCTGATTGTAGATAGCACAGAGATTTCCATTTAGACTTATTTTAAGGCTCTTCAGTTCTCTTAGCCTCTTCTCATGCGCGATATGTTCCAGCAAGTCACTAAAAGTAAAACCAGAGGCTACACCTATGCTAATAAATAAAACAGTACAAAAGAGCGCTTTCTGGTCCTGAGGGTAGGCTGCTGTAGCAGAGATTGTGTCTGTATAGCTGGAAATCAGATGAGAAAACTCAAATGCAAATCTGAGAGAAGACAGAAATATAGCAAGATCTTAGGAATTCCTTTCAAAAATATTAATCTAATTTAGTGCTAACACAAACCCACCTGTACACCAGGGGTCATTCTGAAGTAATAAAGCTTTGAAAGACAGTTCTTTGTTCAAAAACATTTTAGGTCTTTACTTAGAGTGCACTTCCCCACCCCCACCCCCCCCAAGTGTATTAAATGATATTCTGTTGAATTCATTTCTCACACATCTCTTGCAAGTACTATTTTTATACTCATACATTTTAAAGGTCATGTTAAACTGAACCATTAATCAACACAAACCCAATAATGTCTAACATTTATCTGTGCTGCTGCATTTACTTTCAGGTTTTCCATAACTACCTAAACTAGCAAACTGGTATTGCATAGATTGACATTTTCCTGAAATATTGTGATTGATGAAGGAGAGGAGCTACTGTATGTACTGAAAAAAATTATGCAAAATATACTAATCACCACAGACAATATAGAAAACCCTTTCAGTCACAGAATTCTTTAAAGCACAGTCTCTTTACGGTCCCTTTAATTTTTTTTACTCACACTCCATACGCTTCAAATTCTGGTTCTTTCAGTTCCTCAACTGCTCTCTGCTCTGCTATATAGACTTCATATATAGTTACTAAATTTGGTAGCAGAAATATTTCACCTTCAGATTTATTCTGTCTTTCTTTCATTAAAGAAATAATTCTTCACTCCACTTTGGGGAAGTTTTAAAAGAAAGAGGCTACTATAAAGTACTTAATATATAGCTGCATATTGCTATTTTGTAATTAAAGTTGAAGTGCCTAAGCCACATGTGTAAAGATCTCGCACTTACTTTTAAGAATTCTAAGTTTGTGTAGGAATAGTAAGGTTTTTTTCCTCACAGGACAGTTTACTTTGTGCTAAGCTTTTCCATCAAACAGATTATTTTCTGTTACTAGCAACAGCTTTGCACCTAGCTGACATGCTAAGCCAAGCCAGGCATCTCTGATAAAGCACAAAAAAGCCTCCGTGACTATTATACTGTCAGTTTCCCAGTTATTTCAAGCAATTCATTTTGAGGAGTCTTTGACTATATTTATCTAAAGTTAATCTTTCCTATTTTTCTCTGTAATAATCATTCATTTATTTTTATGTCACATTTTGAGACATGCCTTGCAATGTAGAAATATCAGCCAACTTGATTTACTGTTGACAGGCCTTCTATGCAGTTCATGAATAAAGCAAGATTTTTTTTTTCCCTACCCTATTCATAAGATTTATATGACAACGTCATGAGAATGACCCACAAGCTGGTTTTCATCTTCAAAAAACTTACTGATCTGTCTTGAAAGTAATATTTAGGAACTGGGAAAATTTTAGATTTTGAGGTGTCATTTTGAAAATATGAATTTTGTTGTTAGGAGAGACAAAAATAGATTTAGACAGAATTCATCTAGAACATATTTTAAAATAAATATGCTCCACTAATGTTTAATTTTTTTAATTTAATGTTTATTTATAAGTGTTAGTCCCACCTAGTTTTTGTGTTGATGCAACTAATTGTACTCTGGTTTTGCAGCTTGGCCTATTAAGACCAAGAGGCCATAACCTATTTTTTAAATTAGGTGAATACTTTTTCTTACAGAGACAACGTCAAGGTCCTAGTTGGATTTTGATGTAATTGTTAAAAATTACTATGTAGACAAAATAATAGAATTGTTGCATTCCATGGATTTTGTCAAACTCTACTAGCACAGAAATATGTGGCTTTGCAGATTTCAGGTGGCATTAGCAGGCCTCATGAACTGTCAAACAACAGCTAAAACCCATTGTACTTGTCTACAGCACATATAAAATGCACAACATCCCCAACCAAATATTTCCATCTATTTGCTGTCCTAAAACAGAGGGCAAAGAAGAACCAACCCTGAGGTTTTTAAAAGGAACCAGCATTATAGTTTCTTATTACAGGACTACAACTTCAGTTGAAATGATTTTGCTGCCTGGTGTCTGTAACAGTTACCTTTTCATCAAACTCCTTCCTTTATTTTATATATAGCTGATACACAAATATTGAGTTCTGTTATTATCTTATTTAAAATTTAAGGATTCATGAATTTACAAACACAACAGGGTGAGGTTTTTTGCCCTTGTCTTTAGTTTTCTTGAGTTTAGAAGATTTTTAAAACATGGCAGAGAATTTTCTCTTTTTCATATTTTGTAGTAATTTCCATGATTCCTGCATGTGCTATGGTCATAGAAACATAGAATCATTTTCAGTTGGAAAAGACCTTTAAGATCTTCAAGTCCAACTGTTAACCTAGCACTGCCAAGCTACCACTAAACCCTGTCTCTCAGGTCTGCATCTACACATCTTTTAAATACCTCCAGTGATGGTAACCCTACCACTTTCCTCAGCAGCCTGTTCCAATGTTTGACAACCTTTTTGGTGAGGAAATTGTTTCTAATTGTTTCTAATATCCAGTCTAAATCTCCCCTGGTACAACTTGAGACCATTTCCCCTTGTCTTAGTATTCATTGCTTGGGAGGTAGAGCAGAAGTAAACCCTTCCTAAAAGTTTGTGTTTTGCTTCATTTCATCATAGGGAGTAGCTCTGGGAAATTTATTCTAGCCTAACATAAGAAAACAGAACTTATTCCAGTTGTGACATAATGAGGGACAGAAATTTATGTGAAACACTATCAATAGTTTGTATGTAATTATGCTGGAAAATTGGGGTAGCTGTATGTATGGTATCACAGCTTTTCAAACAAAATTTTAATCCTGAAAAAATGTAGGAATGGTGTTACCACCTGTAACAGAGAAAAAAATCACTTTTGTGTCCTCAAAAAGGATTACCTCTTAGCCTTATGTTGTTTATAAGATTGCTCGATTTGTTTTGAAGGCAGGACTTTTGTATTTCTGTGAGGTTGTGTGTGTAAGATTTGAAGTTTTTGAAGCAATTGTTAGGGCAAGTGGAAATGTTGCATGTCTTTGCAAACATTTAAAACTGCTGAGACATTGCTTTCACTACTGAGAGTGTGATTTAAGACCTACTGGAAATCTCAAACTTTTTGTTGTTGTATCTGTCAATATGTCAGTTTCAGAAGCAGTTATGCTCTACTTCTGCTTGTGCTACGGGAGTAAAATTTGACCTTGTGGTCACAAGTGGAGGAACACTACCACTAAATCTCATCATTCTAACTCATGCATAGTATTCAAGCTCATAACTTTGAAATACATGCAGTTTAAACCCTTGATTTAAATTCTTTCTAAACTAGTACGTTTAGGTGTGAGGTCTAGCTGATACAAACACAGTTTTTCTGCCTTTGAATCCTGCACATGAATGAATGTTTCCATTTTGGGTATTTCTGTACCAAACCAAACATACCCAACCCGAACAACATAACTTCAATATGATCTAAAGATTTTTAGTGACTTTTCTCATGTCACTAAGAATTGTTATGTAAATTCAGCATAATTTACAAACTATTCTTTACAAAGTAGCCAAATTTAAGTCAGGTGTAACTGTACTAGATTATTTTTTCTTCATTTTTTTTTTCTTAAACTGAGAATTTGAAACTAGGTAGGTGGCATAACATCATAAAAATTCACACTTCAAAAGTGTGTTTCAAAAAAAGGATAGGAAAACACTGAAAGGAATACACTGGATACAGCTTTATTACAAAAGGCAGAAAAACATTATTCATTCAAATCCATTCATCTTTACTCAGCACTACTGAAAAATTTCTGGAGTGATGGGACCAGTTCTGGATTCCACACTACAAGAGAAACATGGACCAACTAAGGAGTCCAGCTAAGGGCCACAAATTTATAAAGGGACTGGAGCCTCTCTCATCCAAAGAGACACTGAGAGACCTGGGAATGTTCAGTCTGGAGTAAAGAAGGTTCCAGGAGGTCTTATTGATGTGTATAAATACCTGATCAGAAGGAGTAAAGAAGGCAGACGTGGTCTTCTCAGTTCTACACTGTAATCAGGACTACAGGCATGGAGAACAAATTAGTGTTTAATCACTGGAACAGGTTGCCTCTATCCTCGTTTCTATCCTTGTTGATATTTAAAACCTGACTGGAAGCTGTCCTGGGCAGCCTGCTATCGTCTTCCCTGCTCTGAGCAGTGGTTTGGACCAGATGACTTCTGGAGGTGCTTTCAAACCTCAATCATTCTGTGAGTTTACGATATGTCAGATATCACTGCAGGGAGGAAGACGGGAAGGCATTCTGAAGAGCTACATCTTCCCTTTAATATATCTGTAGGCTCGTGTTGCTCCAATAGATGTCTATGGTTAATTAGTATGCAACCCAGCATCTACAAAAGTAGGTTGTAGATGTTTAGGGGATATATGTAGAGTTTTGAAAAATCTCTGCCCAAGATGGATGCCTCCATGAGCAGCTAAACTTTCATATTTATTAGTTCTATGACAGATCAGCAGCAGTCTGGTTACTGTTGCATACTACTCATGGTATGCTGAAAGAACATACATGCATATACATATTTACATATATATTTACTTATAACTGACATCTAAAATTAGAAATAACATCTTTTCAGACTGTCTCAGTGGTCAGAGCAATCCAGAGTGGTTATATAAACACCCATGAGCCAGTTATAGGGAGTGAAAGGTAGGAAACAGAGTTTTTTCAGAGGTTTGGGTTTGGGTTTTTTTTGTTTGTTTGTTTGGGTTTTTTTGTTTGGTTGTTTTTTTTTTTTTTTTTTTTTTTAATTCATTGCCTACTGCTTTCTTCTAAAACAGCTCACTGTGAGCTCACATTTTGGTATTCCACATGGTCATCCTTGGTCTTTTGATTCAGTGACTCGTGTCATCCATTGATCTTCACTGCTACTGGTAATTACAAGACAGTAAAATCAGCTGTTTGATTGGATAAATACTGCTGTTTTTTCTCTTCTTGCTCCACCCTGCAAAAACTCATCTGGGACATTTCACAGCTTTAAATTAAGTGGCTGACACCATGCTTATTGGGAGATAATAGAAGTAAACAAAATTAAATAGAATATACATTGTCTATATGTTGAAAGATTATTTTTTTTCCCGACCCTGATATCCCTTGATCTGTCATAGAACATGTTAAAGTAGAGAAACTTTATTTAGAAATCCTATATTTATTTTGAGATTTCTGTCCCTAATAAAAAGTGGGACATAAACTAGAAATCATACACTTAGAGGGTAGTGTGCAGGAAGATTAAAGTTTTGTTTTGGTTTTTTTTTTCCTCAGAATGACATAAATCTGGTGAAATAAGGGAAATTGAACGAAAAACCAAAAATACTCAGTAACAAACACTCACAAAAATAGGGGCTGTAAATTGCTGACACAGAAATACCATTTTCCAACCAAGGAAATGCAAATTCTTGAAACAGTAAAATAAACTATGGGAAATAATTATCAAGTAAGGACAACTTCAGTACATTTAAAACATTTTGGTGAAAAATTGTTTAAAATACTAACAATTTTTGTTCCTAAGTAAATTATATCTTAATAAACACTCTAAAGTGCTTACTTATTTCTGAGAATGTGGGTATACTGGGATGTGAGAAAGTTTTATTCTATCCAGTAGTTAAAGTACATTTACTGATACAGATATGAGAATGTGCTTGTAAAGATCAGATGAGATGAAATTTAACCCACAGAAGTCACAGCAACAGTGTTTTAATAAGTAAATACATTTCTAACCCCTTCACCAATTAAAAAAAAGCTGGTTTTGACTATTGTGATTTTGATTAATAAGTGAATACAGGAAATAGAATAGATTTGTATGCTATATACCATCACACAAATGTCTATACTCTGTCCAGAATGCAATCTGATTCTTGATTAGACATTAAAGCCCAGATTCAACCACTCTGATTCTATTTTCCTAAAAATGAATTATCTAATCTAAACTTACTTCCTCAGGCCTCTCCAAAATCAGAGGGAGATCAGAGTGAGACAGAGAATAACTTCTTCTACCAGAAGATATATGCCTGAGAAAGGTAGAATGAACTTTCTGCTAAAGGTTCCTATATATACATGCTTTATGTAGTGCAGCTAGCCCAGAGTAGATGATCAGTTTTCATACAACTACAGTTGAGAAAAATCTAGGCCTAAACGTAAAATATCAGTATAAATGGATGCTCACTAATTTATATAGCACTGTAAAAAATGGCTTGATATTTGACATGTCAATATATAGGATATTTTGAAAAGTCAGATTGTTTCTCACATTTTTTGTATGATTTTGTAAGCTGAAATATTTTGGATGCTGCAGTGCAGCCACAAATCTGACAGATTCAGGCACATGTGACAGTTAGCCTGATTTATTCTGGCAAGAACAGAATTTCTAGGCATGCTATTTGCAGTTGCTCTATGTAAGGGCTGTTTACCTAGAGCTTTTGGACTTCTAACTGCATGTTTATAACAGCTGCCCAAAGTTGGATCTCTGGATGTTTGAAAATCCCAGGAAAATGAATAAAGGTGTTTTCTCTCTTTTGGGATACATTTTCTGCATATAAGAAAATTGTATGTGATCTGCTCTGATTTACCTTTGGTGCTAGGGGCCTGTTTGAGCTTTATGTAGCATTGCACTTTCCCTCGGGGTTTATGCATAAGCATCATATGTTAGCACAGAGATTAGTGATATAAAAAGCTTTGTCTGAGGCAAATAAAATGCATTAAAGTAGATGTAATATCAACAATGCCATAGAAAAGGAACTTTTATGTTGAAATTAGTTCAATTCATCTCCCACTGCTTTTTCTTTAAAGAGTTTTACTCAAATAGAGTATAGCCAGAGGAAACCCAGTTCATCTTCTTCACTGAAAAGAAGGCAGGTCTGAACATATGACATGACAAGCCAAAATCCCTGGCCTCAAAACTCTGTTGTTTGTAACCATTTGTCACTGAAGAGTGTCTACCTGTCTAGGGAAGACTTAGTTAGACATTAATGAGTCTGTGAATAATTGGAAGCTAGCTGCTGCATGCAGGTAAGTAAACATCTGCAAAATGTAAGGAGATGATCCACACTTCATGGTTGCATTCATACAGCAAATCAACATTAAAAAGTAGTTTAAATTTTGGAAGAATAATGTCTTCCATATAGCTTTTACTCTTAGTACTTCCTGTACTAGCAGTACAAGAAATTTGTCTGTTGTTAGTGGAACTGATAATAACAGTAATAGCTTGCAATTGATGATAAATAAGTGGTTTTCTCCCACGACCGCTACATTTTCAGAATGTTTTCTCTTCAGGGATGTCTGCAATGATACTCCTTCTTTTTCTCTATTTAGCATTTCGCTGTATTCCTGCTGTCAACATCTCAAATTTCAGCATCTTTAAAGTCATGTTCCTTGATACGCATTCTGTTCTTGAGCCAATTACCTCTAAGTCAAATGTGTAATTTCTTAGGAGCAGCAGATCAAACCTTACACTCCCCCTACTCAGCTAAATATCTCAACCACCTGTAAGATACAGATTCACACTTCCTACTTCTTTTCTTCCCTTACCCTGCTGTCTCACCCTGGTCATTAAGGATAATAAATTTTGCATTTTCCTGCTAGACAGTTGCAGACTTGAAAAGAAGAGTGGCTCATACACAAACTGCCAGCTAACACATTTAGGTTGTCAATGGGTTCTGAGCTTCTCACAACAGGTATCTTCTGAATTTGCACAAATTCTGTTCCCACAGAATATACAGTTATATATATTCTGGCCGTTATACAGACAGGCCTTTTCTGCTATATTAGACAAAAGAATATCACGTAACATTTTTGCAGGTATGCAGGAAGAAGTACAAGATGATATTTCTTTTCCTATGTTTTTCTGACCATGACTAAAAGACTGGTCACCTCAGGATATCATGGAAAAGAACATCTGATTTCCAGGTGAGAGTTATAGTTAACAGTCCAGGGCACTCCCTACAATATTTGAAGCACAAAGACCAGAAAAGAATTTGTGTTTTCTTACCTCATCAAATGAAAGAAACAAATACCCACAAAAGAAAATTCAAAACCTGTGTCTGGTATTAAAGTGTTAATGGAATTAAGCTTATTTCTCCTTACTGTAGTGAATTAAAGCTCTTCCAGTACAGAATAGGTGTGAATCAGTTTTAGATGACAGTTGTCTGATACATAATAATTCCTCCTTCTTCTCTTTACACCTCTGTATCAATTGCCAAGTAAACAACTTATCCTTCATTACCCCTTTATCCTGCAAAAATAATTCTAAGATATGTTCATTACCAAAAAAAACCCAAACCCACCAAAAAACCAAAAACAACCAGCCCCAAACTGCTGTTTTCTCCACATTGCCCCTTACAATGCTGAGATATCCTATTTAGAGTTAATTTCAATACTTCTGTGTGAAGACTGTAAATTGATGTTATTAAGCTACATTAATTAATTGTTAATACATAGAGAAAGATCTTGCTTACTAAATGTGTTTTCTTACAATTGACTTATAGCTAAATAAAATATTGTCCATATTATATCACTCTATTTCAAGTAGGTTTCTCATGACTTTTTGGGCTCAGAGTAGAATGAAAAAGTCATCTCTGCATGATTCATTTGTCCAAATTTTTGTTTAGGATTTGTGAAAAAGGCACCTGAATTTTGGTACCTACACAAAAGAGTCTATAGACCAGGCAGTATCAAAGTTTCCACTATAGTCAGCGAGTACACAATGGATACACGAACAGAATCAAGAGATCAGTTCTGCTGAACTAAGATAAACAACCAGGGCTTCACTGAGTGGCCCACAGAGAGAAATATAGCACTATTTAAGATAATTAAGGTTACTCCAGCTGGCTTTCAGCTGTGGTTCCAATAGAGCACAGTTTGCCTGTAAACCTTGGGTCATGTCTGAAAATCTCATGTGGATGTATTTGATAGAAGGTCTTAAATGATGCTCTGCATGTACATTGAGTAAACAATGCTGCTCCCAGAGGTTTGGCAGCTGAATCAGTTCCTGATTTCCATTAGCTTTGTTGACTTTATCCACTTCGTCTAAAAAGGGAGCTTAGATATTAAAGAAGTTATTCAGTTGCTTACAGAGGCACTGGTTACCACTTTAGACACCTAGTTGCTGTTCCAGAAGAATAGAAATCTCCCATAAGTCTGTTATTCTATCTGACAGTCCTGTGTAAATGTCTTGGACACCACAGGATCTTTCAAATGGTAGAGATTTAGAACTAAGTTTAGCCAAATAAATTATGTCCCTGGTGCAGATAAAGACACAATAGACAGTTCTGAACCTAATCTCTCTCTGCTGCATGAAAAATAAAGTCCAAATACTTTCTCATAGGTCAATACATATCAAAGTGAAGTTTGACTTACAAGGTAGGCATACCCCAGAAATGATTTCTGGACAACTGCCTTGGCTTATCACTGATCTTAACAAGCATTTGTCCAAAAGAAATCAATTAAATCTTTTAGTTTTGGTACAACTTCTTCACCTGTGGGTGGCAGGCATTTCAATATATCATGAGATGCTGCTGCTAAGGCTTTTCTTCTCTACCAATGAATCCGAGCGACATTTTTCGCTATTACCTTGTTTACTTTTATATCTGCTTATACGGCATTTGTCTTGCGTTACAAAGTAGCTCAGAATTCAATCTGTAACAAAAAGAGAATCATACGTGGCAAAGGACCTCAAAGAATTGTAAATATCCTGACACATTACTTACAAGCAGACTTTTTCTGATCTTTATTTGCTATTTTACATGGACTGCTGATGCCATAAATTGGGACTTACGCAATCAGGTCACTTTGTGTGTATTGGGACTGAAACAGGCTGCTATTCTATATATAGGGAGCTTATGGTTTAGTATAAACTCCAAACTTCTGTTTAATAATAAGAGCTTGCATACTTTCCCTCAGTTTCACAATCCAATAGGGTAGCTCCTTCTATTCCCTTCCCATTATCTGCACTGATTTTATTAATTGTTAGAGAAGAAAAAGAGCTCAGATTTTCTTTTGTGTTCTCCAGTTTACATCTATTCAATATGAAGAAAGGCCAGTGTCTTTTGCAAATGAAGAAGTTATATTGGAAGATACACCCCCTAAAAGCTACTGGCTTTGTTTTCTTTCAAAATTTTATCCCCTAGGACTTCATAAAAAAAGCTGTTAATTATTAGTAGGTTGGCAACACTATCACTTATTGGTAAAGTAAACCTTCCTGCTTCAAGCACAGAATAAATACAGTCCTCAGGTTTTGAACTCAAAATGAAAGACACTTTCTGTTCACAAGTAAACATTTACTTTTCTGTCCCATCAGATATTTTTCAGAAGTCTGTTCACTTTGGGGACATATCAGTAATGATTTTTGCCAACATTCATTCTCCTTCTGCTATTTGATCTCATTTCCTAACTCCAACTGTTGCCTTTCATCACCTGTTCAAGTGCTATTCCACCATCTTTCTGTCATTTTTTAGTAGTAGTCCTTCCCTCCCCTCTTTTAGTGATGATGGCTGCCTTTATAATAACTATTTTGATCTGAACTACTTTACTGATAATGACCTTGCTCTGATCAAACACCAAATCCTTTTTCTTCATATTTTTATATTCTTTCCAGGCCTCTGAAGATAAATTATTTTCTATTGTAAAAATATAAAGATTATGTTAGTGTCAACTTCAAATAGTTAGGTCAGAAGGTCCCTGTCACTATTGACTAATAAGAGTCATTGACTTCTCTTCTTTTGCAGCTTCCTCTTTCCTGATAGTAACCAAAGAAGGGAAGAGCAGCCTGGACTTTTGTTCATGCTGAACTCAATTTAATTTTTGTTATCTTGGAATAGCCTATTATTAAGTAAAACTTCTCTGTACAATTTAGATACGAATCTTCCTTAGACATCTTAATTTGATTCTGTTGAAATTAATGGGAAAATCACCATGTAGTTGCTAATTTTCAAAGTGGCATTGTATATAAATGCCTGTTTATGAACGTCAAAATGAAGATCTGTACAAGTGCACAGATATGCATAATACGTCTTAAACTTTCACAGCTGATAGTTTATGTTTATACATCTAAAAGTGGCTCTGTTGCATGAGCGTGAGATGAAATTGATACATTAATTTTAAACCTGGTGAGATTTGCCATGTATTACTCTAGGGTTTTTTAGTATCTACCAATTAAAAGAAAGATGTGTTAAATTTTTTAATTACTTTTTTTTGCTTCCCTTAATTTGTATTAATTTTATAAATATTTTTAATATTTTAGTAATGTTTTGTTTTATTAATACTAAAATATAACTTTAAATAATACGATAATATTGTTTCATCATGCACTAAGATATGATGAGAAGGAAGTGAGACTTGTCAAGCCCACCTGGTCAAAACTGGAACCAGGACACTGACCACTGACTCCCTAGGGAGGGTATACCTTTTTATAGTATATTTGCATTACCTATGAGGCCATCTTTGTGTAAAAATTTGATGCAGTCACAGAAACACAGGAATTAACATCTTCCACAAGTAGTTTACTGTCTAGTGCTGAGCTTAGTGCCTAGGATAGCTGTTCAGAAGATGGAATGCTCAGCTTTATCTACTTTCTCCCATTACAGATGTTGTGATTAAAATCACTTATAAGAGAGAAGTAGTGAAATAATTATAAGGTGAAACAGTGATTTAACAAAATTAGCAGTAAATGCAACAGCATTTTATGAGATTAAATGGCAAGGTACACTTGACAATTTACTGCATAGAGGACAATGTTAGGCAAGTTGTCAGGGAGACCCACCTGTTGAGTCACAAGGTTCAGAAAGGACCCTCTTGCATTCTAAACTTCTTCTCAGAGAGGACTCCAGGTGCAGCTGGATCCAATCCTAGTCCCAGACTTGTTCAATGGTTGATGTCTAAAGGATTATATATGCATGATCAACCCCTTATAATACTTCGCTAAGATTTCAAGGTTTTGCATGCCATTAGTCACTTACTGAGAATCTGTTGTGAACAGGAATCTCTCAACCTTGAAGAGTAGAACCTTAAGAGAGTATCCTCACAAAAGGCTAGATCCTGCCATACACAAGAGCTCAAAGGGCTCTTGGGCTGCTATTTATAGAGCAAGATAATTGACCTATATATAGGTCATATTCCCATGGAAACAAAAGATCTAGGTACCCACTCCAGACACTGTTTTGGGTGTGTTGCCAGTCATTCCCCGAAGTGCAGGTGTCACTTATCACAACTGATGTTGTGATGTCGGTGGCCTGAGCAGGAGCCAAAGCTGGGTAAGGGGAGGGGCAGGAAGAGGAGGAAAAACAGAGCGAGTACACTGCTACACCTCCATGGGCTAAGCAATATTGAATCTCCTTATCCTGTATCCTCTGCAAATGACACAGCCTCCCTGACATAGGACCTCTGTCTTCCATGACAGTATTGGTGACAGATGTGGATTTGAAAAGAAAAACTAAGGCTCAAGGATGAGCAGTGAAGGAAAAAATACATGGAAATCTCAAATATTCCTTCTGTGTGTATACAACAACTTTTACAAAAGCATTCAAGACAAAAGCAGTGCTTGTTGTTGCCTGAATGGAAAAAAGTGTGTCGTGCTCTTTGACATACATTCTTCTCATTGTTTAGTCAGCCTTTACTTCTGTCTACAAAAGGGCAACAAAGGGCAGAATGAGTATCTAATAGTCAAAGAAGTGATGGAAAATATGGCAAGCTTTCAAGTTTTTAGAAATATATTTCATGGGAACGTAAAAAAAGTAAACAGAACACTGGCATACTGAAATAACTGCCAAAAAAAAAAAAAAAAGGAAAAAAAAAACAACAAAGAGAACAAACTGTTCTAAATGTCATCTTGAACAGGAAGAATGAAGGAAAAGAATGTTGATATATAATTGACAATAAAAGACACAGAAACAGCTACAGATTGATAAGGAATTGACTATTTGTGTAACAAAGGCTGAATTTTTACTGGTTACCTGGGATGAAACAACTTAGCAGTTTGCACAGCTACTAAATATAGCATGTGTCTTGTATGTTTCTTGCATGTCAGACTGTGTTTTAGAGACAGTGTTCTATATGAGGACCGGAGACGGCTAGGCTTGATAAACAGAGAATACGCAATAGCTTGAATAAATCCCACAAACTGACCTGAGCAAAACACCAAATAAAAAGCCAGATGCTATCTTTGGGACTAAAGTTGTAGCACTTGTGCAAGTAACTGACTCTGGAGAGTTTTTACCTACGCAAATGCTGAAGACATCAACCATTGTCATTCTGAATGACCTTATTTTTCTATCTGAATGAAGATAAATCTACTTAAGCACAGAAGTAATCAATGCTCTCTACTCATCTGGACAGTAGAATTCTTATTTAAAATATTTACCAGGGAACCTAAGTACTTTACTTTCAACCTTGCATTGGAGATACATCATCTTCACACTTCAATTTGCAGTAATCAAAGGTACATTATATTTTCATGGTGTGCCCTAGGTAAATTAGAATTTTTATACTTGACACAGAAAGATTTTCATTGAAAAGGAGTATTTTAATTTGGAGTTTTCAGTTACAATTACACCCACAGACTCAGTAAGACAGAAAAAAAAATATTGCAATATTTCTTTTCTGGGTTTAGGTTGCTTGACGACTAGGTATTAATATGAAAACTTCTAGACTGATGTTTTAAGGACTAAGCTATTCCTTTGTCCTCCAAATAGATAGTACAAGATTGCAGACATTGTTCTGCCAAAATGGCCCAATCCTGCTTACTGTGGAATGGATCTATTGAATGATATCCTCAACTGGGGAAGGATTGACATCCTCAAATGCTGGAAGTATTAGTATCTTTGAACTTGCCTATTGTTTGAGCCAGAAAGGTGGTCCCTTGTTTTTGCTCCTTCAGTCTTTTGCTTTTTTACTAAAATTGGAGAAATTTATTACAGAACTGCAAAATCCACATGCTATACAACTGTTATGTTATACAAATCCTTTTGATTCTTTTGGGATAGAAGCAATTGTATGCATGTATATGTATGTAAATGCAAAGACTACATCTAAAAGCTATAATAGTGTATTTTTGACAGAAAATGACACTTCATGGAAGACAATTAAAAAATCCCATTTCTCCAAGCTAACACCATACTAATTTTTTTTTTTTCCTCTTCCCTAGTTTTATGGCTAATTTCTCCTCAGAGATTTGCTTCCGCATTATTTGTTTCCATGAAACACTCCTTTGGAAGCATCAGAACAAGTTGATCACAATTTAAAAATGTAATGAAAATATTTACAATTACAGTAATCAGAGGAAGACATTGAGTAATGTGTAGAAGATAAAATCTTTGGCAGTTTCAGAGTTAATTTCCTTGGTGATACAATAAGCATATCAAAAGTTAATAATTTTTCACTGCCTTCACTAGATATTAAAATTGTCTGATGATACTGCTTAAAGTTTGAAACAAGAGTGGAAAATTACTTGAATCCATTTTCAGGAGAATGAGTGTAACAAAAATAGCGGTATATCCTGGTAGTGTGAAAACAATGGCAAATATTGTGTTCTTAATTTCTAAAGTTTCAAATAAATTAAGTGTTCAAAAGGCAGTGAGTTACACTGTGCCCATACTGCAGTCCATAGGATTTTGTGCTAAATTAAATAAACTAACCTACTAATCAAAATATATTTCTTTGCACTATTTCATAATTTGTTAAAAATTTTACTTTGATTCTATTCACTCTACTGAAGATTTAAAAACCCCATAGGAAATTAAGAGGAATAAATTTTCCAATTAGTTAGAAACCATTCAAGCAAGCTATGTCATCTTCCATTTTTTGTCTTCTTCCTAATTTTGGTAGGTGCTTTATAGTTAGAAGGTTCAACACTTTAAGGTAACTCTTTTATGGGGTGATAATGAGCAAAGCTGTGAGAGAACACAGATGTCACAGTTTAAAGCTGGTATCATCAGTGATTCTGGCTGAGAGTTTTACAATAGTCAAACTTAACACACAATTGATGGTAATAAGGAAAACAAAGGCTAAACTGTAGTACTGAGAAGGACCATTTCTGTACAATGCATTCAAATGTACGTTCAAAGCTTGCTACTCTTCTGTTAAAAGAATAAAAAAACCGTGGGTATAACAGGTGGAGTCATAGTAGTGATCTTCATGAATTTGGGAGCATATGAGTTTATGGTTCAACACCTAGGCTACTGACACTTCCAAGAAGATTGATTTATTTCTATTTCTATCTAAAAAAAACAACCCAAAACCAACAAACAGAAAAGGAGAAAGTGAAAAATAAAAGCATTTTAGTTCAGCTTTTATGACGGACATAAATCCTTGAAGAATGCTAAGAGCACCCACAAAGACGTTCTATAATAAGGCATGAGAGTTTTTTCTTGTAGCAATATATCTCATCAGGAATGAAAGCAATCAACACAGTTAGGCGCTAAAGCTAAGGAAGTCTAATCATTAGCTGAACGGCTTAGCAAATGGTCCATATTAAGTGGTTCAATTCACAAGTCATTTAGGAGTGACAAGACAGTAATAAGTGAAGGAAGGATTGGGTCATCAATTCAGGAGAAAAATTATCAGTAGTACTTAATGGAGGCAAACTGATACAACCATGAATCCTTAGCAAATGGACCTTAAATGCAACAGCACCTGCATGTTAAAATTTGTTATGAGAAATATCATTAATAGTATTTCCACTATCTACATGTCAAGATGCAATTTTTAATCAGTTTTACACTCTGGCTGTGGCTTCCTATAGCATCAGAAAATTCACTGTTTCTGTCAGTGAGTCACTGGGAATGGGGCTCCTAAATTTCTTAAACACTTCAAAAATTACATATTCAGAACATTAGTGGTAATTACTGCTAAAAAGGAATGTCTAAGAGTTGTCTGGTTAAGTTATGGAGCGTTTCTGGCTGGGATAAAGTTAATTTTCTTCAAAGTAGCTTGTGTGGTGTTACATTTCAGATTTGTCATGAAAAGTGTTGGTAACACAGGGATGTTTCATTTGTTGCTGACAATGCAATGAATTCCTTATTTTCCGTTGCCTGTGTGCACAGCTTTATTTATTAAATATTTATTATTCCTTTGCTACATTAACTCAGCCCACACCTTTCCTTTCTTCTGCCCTTTGAATTTACTTCCCCATCCCACTTGGGGGAGTGAGTGAACAGCTTTGTGCAGCTTAACTGCCTGCCAGGGTTAACTCACAACAATGCCTTAACTCCCTATAAAGTAGGCATCTATTCTAGCAATACAACCTACACTGTTTATATAAATCACCCAGGCTGCCTATATAGTTGATAGGTGATTGTGAAGGCATTGACAAAACCTCACAGCTTTCCAAGTCCTTAAGAGATCTAATTCCTAAGAGTTGGGTGTAAGGGAGTATCCAGTTTTCCAGACCTGCTTTAGCTTTGGAGAGATATTTGGGGCTTACTTCCTAAATGCTAAAACCTGGGCTTTTGCTTCAAATACCTTTAAGTATTTCCAATTAAGTGTTGAAAATAGTTATAAAATGAATTTATTTGAGACTTAAAATATTATTCTTTGAGCTGACTGCCCCACAACACTTCTGATCCTCAAGGATCATAAGCTGTCCTTTATGGGCATTTAAGACAACAGAAGAATTGTGCTTTCACTGAGACTTGACCAAACTTGATATATTTTTTTTTCTCACAAAAATGCATACACATTTTCAACATGATTTTAGTCCTAAATTCTTGTATAAATTGTATAACATAATCTAGAAAGAATCGAAGGGAGGGAGGGAGGAGGGAGAGGGGAGAGGAAGGGATGGCGGAGGTCAAAACGGGGGTGGGGGGGGAGGTTGTCAGGGGATGGGATGGGTGGTAGAGAGGAGGTGGGGTCAAAGGTCATGGGGTGGGGTCAAAGGTCAGGG
>VZRU01008037.1:1868319-1895146 GCA_013398155.1 Pedionomus torquatus
GAAGGAAGGAAGGAAGGAAGGAAGGAAGGAAGGAAGGAAGGAAAACACCAAACCCAAAACCTCAAATGATCAAGTGGTGCTTTTAGTACTTCTATTGTCTCGCTGTCCCAAAAGTCCATGTTAGTTTTCTATAAAATAAATAAATAAATATGTGCTCAATAATATGACCTTTTTGTCAAGTCTTTTGAAGTCTGAAGACACCGATTTAAGTGAAAACAGGAAATTCATTTCTATTTGAGACACAGGAGAAAATATAATTGTCTTTTTTTTTTTTTCTATATATATTGTGACAACATAATTTAATTAATATGTATGAAAGAGGTATATCAATTTCCTTTCTTTGGAGGAATTTTTCAATAGCGTTAAGTGATCAGAAAAACTGAAAACATTCTACTATACTATGATTTCAGTGCACAAATTATTCACATGCAAAATGAATAGTTTAGGAAATGTCTAATTAGCTGAATACCTAAAATATGTACCAGTTAACAGTCCAGAACATGTTTAATTGTCTATTTCAGATTAAATACAATTAGAATGCCAATTAGTTACGGATAATTTAACAATCATTGCTACCATATGTAACATTTGGAATTGGATGTCACAGATACAGTTATTGTGGTTCATCAGAAGATCCTATTTTATATATTTATTTTATAATGCAGTGTAGCTAACAATTTCTAAATGTTACTCTGCATATCCATTATTTTTATCAGAATTTTTTCTCCTATGAAAACAAACACGTTTTCTTCACTGACTGATTGAAACTGTTTCAAAATTTCAATCTTTGGTGATTTCATGACATACTTTTGAAGTGGAATATGTTAGAAAAACTGCATGCAGTGATTATGGATATTGTTAATGGTGGAGGGAAATCCAAATGTGGCGTGAATGGAGTTCTATAGTGAAGATATAGGCCAGGAAAATAAAAATGTACTTTCAAACATACAAATTTCAAACATATAGATTGAACCTGTGAGGAAGTTATCTTTTGGCTTATGCTCACCGAGGTTTTCTCTGAGCGTGGGAGAGAGGGTTGTACATAATGCTGAACAAAAGATATTGAAAAACATGGTCCAGATTTTTTACTTTTTGAATTGAGATTTCTCATCAGTTGTATTTACATTCAGAACTATTTTTTTGCCTCACCAAAAATACCTGTTTGTATTTCAAACACAACTTTTTTTTTTTTTAAAGAAGTAATTTTATTTTTCTTTGTTGCATAATCATTCTGAAAGGGTTAGAACACAAAGAAAGAATGGAGAAAACAATAGGCCTTTTTGCTGAATACATCTCTGGTTTAAACAAATCCATTTTAATTCCACCAGTGCTTGAATCTACAGCCCAGAGGCTCAGCTACCTGTTATTGAAAGCAACCTTCCCCCTTACCTGGTCCTGGTCCCCCACCCATGGGCCCATGTCCCATCTTGGCTGGCTGCCCTGCTCCAGGCCAAGGAAGTGGGAGAGGCCTTGGTTGCCATCCCCTGTGCTGCCCTGCTCCAAATGCTTCTCCCTGCTCTCTCTAACTGTTGTTAAGGTGTGAAAAACTGTGTGAGCTACAGGCATGCAAGAGTAGAAAAATTAGAGATAGAACTGTAATTATTGAGACCACAATAGTTAGCAGCTCAAGCATTTAAGAGGAGTAATAACATAAAAGGACACAAACCCCTAAGAATAAAACAATAACAGAAAATGAAAATAACAATAGTAATAGGAATAATGACACAGGTCACTCTCACTACCTGGTGAACTGGCACAGTCTCAAGTAGACAACGTAAATTCCTGCTCTCCTGCTAATGCCCATTTATAGATTGAGCATGGTATCTATGGCATGGAATATTCTGTCTATGCTTCTATGGGAAACTGAACAAAAGTCCTTGACTAGTGTAAACATCTCTTAACAACAACTATTAAAATCAAGAATTATGTGGATTTATGAAAAATGATATCAATGAAGAACATTCAATCTATCATTCTGATATTTTTCTTATGGTTGCTAGGAATAGTAAATTCCAGTGTCCTTTCATCATCAATATATTTGAGATAAAAACATTTCAAATTTTCACATAATTTCCAGATGAATAGCCTAGTCTTATCCTGCTGGAAATTTCAAATCAGAACAAACAATCCATCTGGACAGACCAGAAAAGTAAATTCATTCCCTTCTAAGACTAAGTATGCATAATTTTTTTTTTTAAATAGAACGTGATCAATATATGCAAATTAGGCTCACACTTCCAGTCCTTTCTGTCAGTGCCCTAAAACTGAGATAGTAAACTAATCAAGGCTACTACAACATGAGACTGTTGTCCACAACAGAAAATTTTGTAGATATAGAAATCTCTTGTTTGGGCTGGAGAGGACAAAAAATGTTACCTAACCAGCCATTATCAAATATTGTCTGCAAGAAGATTGATCAAGAGAACTAAAATTTCCTATGAGCGGTTTTAATTTTCTTTAAACTTCCTCAAGTATTTAAAAATGCGAATATAAAAACCACTGACTTCTTTTAACCAAAACCAGATTTATGTCTACTAAAGTAAGGATACTATTGACTTCTGAGATTATCAAATAGCAAGAGGACTGGGGAAAAAAGGTAACCAAAACTTGTCTTAGGGAAGAAAATTATTGAGTTGATTGAATTGCTTATTTTTTTAGGTTTAAGCACAGCATACACTTTTCTCTCCACTTCAAAGGAAAGTTTTTTTTTTTTTAAACTGGGATTCTTTGAAATAAAAAAATAACCAAACCCAAACCCCAAAACCAAACACCAAAACCAGACTGTTTTTCTTTTTATTTTGAAAAATAATATCTAAACTAAGTTTAGTTCTATGGATTTCTCTCTCATTTCTTCACTCTGAAAGTGTACATGACAAGGTTAAACACAAATGATTTCTGATCTTCTTACCTCTAGAAAAGCTGAATAAACAATGCTTAACAGTCATGCAAATGAAATGAGAATTTGATATTTGAATTTTTAAGCAAAGATGCAAGTATGGTTGAGTAATTCTGGACTAGAAACAAATCGGCAAGAAATGTTTCTGCAGCAAAATGAAAACTTTGCCAAATATATTGCTAGCTCAAATCTCAAAACTTGTATTCTCATCAAAGTAAAGATTAGAAATCTATCCTTTGAAGTTGTTACCTATTTTTAATTCAGAAAATTGTTTTTACTTTGGCTTCATCTAATTCCCAAAGAAAAAAAATTAATTGGAATAGCTAGTGGAATTACTGATGTTAATAGCTCTGGCTCTTGAAAGGCTGCTGTAGTAGTGGAATTATAGTTTGAATCATGTCTGCTTGAATTTCAGTGTTGAGTTCTATGAGTGTGCCTGTGTGTTACTGCATGCCTGGGAGTGTGTGAGAGTGTGTTGTCAAATCAGGATTATAAACACGTATTTCTTATTTTGCAGCCTCACAAATCCCTGAGGAGGTACCATACACAGAAATCTGAACTGTGATTATTCTCAATTTAAAATGGTAAAACAGGACTCTGGTCAAAGCCTGATATTGTTCGTTATTTATGCTGTTAGAAATAGTGCCAAACACTGACAGATCATTTACTTTATGATGCTATTATTTTTATTTCTATATTTCTTGCATTAATCCATGATATTTTTCATGAATAGCCATTGATATTTCTGAGTTTTCCAAGTGATGTACACAGGCTTCATTCATTTACTAATGGCTCTCTAATAACTTGCATATGCAGTTCTTACAAAGCACCTATCTTTGATGAAAGCCATCCACAATGTTATACTTAAATCAGAAATGCAGACAACCATGTTTCTCAACATACTGAGACTTAATCACAAGTGTCTTTCACCTCCCATAGAGATTTACAAAGCAAAGAACATGTAAAATCTGGTATATTTTAGCATTGCAGGAGTAGTAAATCAAAAGGACGTCATCAATCTGCAGTAGATGAAGACCAGTTTTGTCATGTTTTGAAATTATGTTGTCATTGTAAATGACTAGGAAAAGAGAAAAGCAGTGAAAAATCTGGTTCTATACAACTTAGTTTTGTTACTTTTTTAATATGGCTGTTATTTTTCTAAATATTGTAATTAATTTTATATTGTAATTTTTAGCATTTTTTTTTATATGATGTCTCAACTTGCTTTTGGAACATAGTTGTATACAACTATTGAAATATTTTTTTCCTAATAGAATAATACATGCAAAGCAATGTTAAACATGTTTTAACTCTACATACATGAATAGTTCACTAAGCTTATTATATTTAAACATCTGCGTACATAAGATTCATACATAAAATAACTCCCTAATTCCTACTGTTTCTTGACTACAGTATTTGTTATTTTGAATTTCACTTATACCTGAGATGACGTTCACCGCATGCAAGTGGCAGAATTATTCTTCTACCTGTTTGCTTGCAATTAAATGCCTTCCCAATTGTCACAGCTGGTAAATATTAACAAATTACACAGTTGTTTCATTATTCAAATGAAGATTTATTAATTTTGGTAAACATTTGGGAACCAACAAAAATTTAAGATGAGATATATGTGCCTTACGTCCCATGACATGGGAATGAGACAGGAAACTCAAAGACAGGTTTGTATTCCTTTGTAGACTATTGTTCTGAAGCAGAAGCTGGTAGCCACTGTCTCTGTTATTTGTTTCTTTCCATTTGATTGTTGCCTCTGGAAAAATATTGTCTTTGTAAGGGCTCCAAAGTGATAACCTTGTCCTGTCTTCCAGCCAGTCTTCAAAATGTCTTATTACAATTTTGCTATAAATAACTTTCAGGATATCAGAAGTGAAAAATGCAGGGAAAATGCCCTACAGTCCCATTAACTGTTCCACAAATGGAAAACTGAGAAACAGGTACCTACTGTAACTAGAGCTTTTCAGCTCAAGGAAACACAAAACTCTTCAGAGAAGTTAGATAAATTAGTCAGCTGCAGATCATGCTGTACTGTATTTTGAGAAAAAAATGGCACAAATTAAACCAACATGGTTCCTCCCGTTCCACCTACCAAGATTGCACACAATCTGATACTAACAGACCTCTTAAAGAAGAGGGAGAACACTTGAACCTTAGTTCTCCTATGTCCTGGAAGACTCTAAACTGATGTAGAAGTCAGAGATTTCCTCCAGGTATATATTTAAATCATGGGCTCATAGCATCATAGAATGGTTTAGGTTGGAGTGGACATTAAAAATCAGTTCCAACACCCCTGCCATAGGCACTAACATCTCCCACTAGACCAGACTGCTCAAATAGCTGTTATGTTTGTGGAGTTGAATCCTATCAGCGAAGATTTGTGCTGAAGACAAATAAGGAGAGTCTCCTTTGTCTAGGCAAACATGAGTAATCTGGATATCTTTAATAGATGTTTGAGGTAACTGCTGATTAATATAGTGCTTCCAAGAGAAAGAAAGTTTGAGGCAAACAAAATTTTTCAGGCGTACATAATATCATGTAAAAAAAAAAATGTTTCTACAAATTTTTGAATATTCCTGGGGCTAAGAAATTTTGAGGATCCAGACTTTTGTTTTATGTGTCTTTGTTCCATTGTAAAGATTCAAATCCTTTCCGAATTTTTGTCCAGGTATTTACAAGTGCCTGTTATGGCCTTGTACATGACCTATTTCACTATAGAATGAGAGTATGAGGGGGAGAAAAGGAGCCTTTACCTCCTTCTGCATTACACAGTAGTGGGAAAATGTCTTCATATTGTCTTCACACAGGCCGAGATTTCATTTATGTAGCTACTATATATTTGTTTCCTTTAGAAGTCATCTTATGTGGATTTATGTCTTGGGTCAGGCTGTGCTATACAAATCCAAGTTTTGGCTGCAGTTTTGTATCAGCACTACTGCTTTGGTACTCCAATCATCAGTCCCTTGCTTGATTTCAAGGTTACTGGAAATCACAGTGATCATGAACTTCGACATGGTCCCCCACAACATCCTGCTTGACAAACTGGAGGAATACAGATCTGATGGGTGGACTGTTCAGTGGATAAGGAACTGGCTGGATGGTCACATCCAGAGGATGGTGCTGAATGGCCTGGGGTCCAGATGGAGAGCAGTCACAAGTGGTGTCCCTCAAGGGTTTGTGCTGGGACCGATACTGTTTAACATTTTTATTAATGATATAGACAGAGGGATTGAGAGCACCATTAGAAAGTTTGCAGATGACACCAAACTGTGTGGTGTTATTGATACATCGGAGGGAAGGGATGTCATCCAGAGGGACCTGGATCGGCTGGAGAGGTGGGCCCAGATGAACACCATGAGGCTCAACGAGAGCAAGTGCAGGGTTCTGCACCTGGGCCGGAACAATCCACGCTGTCGGTACAGACTGGGGGATGAGGTATTAGAAAGCAGCACTGAGGAAAGGGACTTGGGAGTGTTGATGGANCCTCAATATGGAAAGGATATGGACCTGATGGAGCGGGTCCAGAGGAGGTCCACGAAAATGATCAGGGGGCTGGAGCACCTCTGCTACCTATCCTTGTAGAAGGATAGGCTAAGGGAGCTGGGGTTGTTCAGCCTGGAGAAGAGGAGGCTCCAAGGAGACCTAATAGCAGCCTTTCAGTACCTGAAGGGGGCCTACAGGAAGGCTGGGGAGAGTCTATTTACAAAGGCCTTCAGTGATAGGACGAGGGGAAATGGCTTTAAGTTAGAGAAAAGCAGATTTAGATTGGATATTAGAAACAATATCCATAGTTCTTTACTGAGGGTGGTGGAGCACTGGTGCAGGTTGCCCAGGGAGGTGGTTGATGCCCCTTCCCTGGAGATATTCAATGTGAGGCTCAATGAGGCCCTGGGTAATCTGGTCTTGTTGGGGGTGTCCTTTTGACTGCGGGGAGGTTAGACTAAATGAACTTTGGAGGTCCCTTCCAGCCTGGATGATTCTATTATTCTATTATTCTATTAACTTAGTCAGATAAATTCTAGTTTCCTATTTTAAGAAACATAAATGAGAAATATTTTCTCCCTAGTAGAACATATGAGCTAGTAATTTTGAAGGGAATACATATTTTACTTTTTCCTTTGGTCTTATACCTGTTGTTGGAACTCCAATCCAAAAGTTTTGTCAAGTCAAGTTCTGCTTTCTCCTGCCTCTTCCACTGTCCCCATATTTTTACCACATTTCAGTACTCAATGACTGAGAAATTCAATAATTCCTGTAATGTTTTAGGAAACGTTTCTTTTGCTAGTCAAAAGACTGAGCTGCTTTTTTTTTCTCTACTTGGTGCTGTTAGAAAAAAACAACACCCTATATCTGAATAAAGAAAAGCCCCAAAACAGTAAAAAGAACCAAAAATGTGATTTCCTAAGGGACTCTGAGAAGTCTGAAATCCAATAAAGAATATAAGAAGCATTCATTATATGTCTCTGCCTGCCTTTGAGCAACTTCTGCCCTTCCAGGCTTGCAGGACCTCTGCAGAAATTGTATGTACTTTTCATTTGTCTTCAGTGTTCCCCAAAGCAGTTTTGCAGGACTTTCACTGGTTTGTATGTATTTATAATGAAAAGCTTTGTCTTCTGGCTATATAAGGAAGCCGGTCTACCTAATATTCACTCACAGAATATGTTTTTCACCAAGACAAATCAAATATGCTATTGAGGGAATTTTATACTAATATCTCCACATACTGCAGTTTACTGAGGGTGTTTTAACTACACCCTCATGAAAAGGTGTAATCTCCATGAAAAGTGCAGTTGTAAATATTCAAATATTTTAAAATTCTATCTTTATTTCAGAAAAAGTATAGCCATAAAAGAAAACTCTTTTTAATTTAAATGTTTATTATATACTGATATAAGGAAATATACTCCCAAAGAACTATTAAAATAAATCTGTTGATGTAGCTGGATTTGAAAAGGAAGAAAAATTTTCTTTTGTCAGTTTTTTCCAGAATTTTGCCAGAGTAACCATTTATAGTTGTTAGCAGTGGTCCAGCTCCTTAAATAGAACACATTCATCCTTTTGAAGGAGACAGATGTTTTTCATAGGTTTCCAAAGAAATATCTAAATTAAAATCCTACCTGGAACAAGGCAGTAATTAGTAATCTATGTATGGATTTCAGTAAAGTAACTTATAGAATCATAGAGTCATTCAGGTTGCAAAAGACCCTTGGGATCGTTGAGTCCAACCATCAACTTCACTCTACAAAGTTCTCCCCTACACCAAATCCAGCATGGCCCAAATACACTATTTGCTGTATTTTTTTCAAAGACAATGGGTTGTCCATAAACTTAAAATTAATAAAGTTTAAACAAATTAAAAACCAGTTTATAAAAACTTGAAACAAAAATAAAGTATTCAGGAAATGAAAAATACCTGATTTCTTGTATTGATTTTTAATGATGCTCTTTTTTTAGATGATTATAATTTAAGGCTTTAATTATGAATATTTATATGATTCAAATTAATAAGTGACTTCTAATGACAGAAGTTCAGAGACAAAGTCAGAGACCCATACAAATGAGACTCTGTTCACGCTTTTTTGAATGCTTCAGACTTTTTAGATGAGGTGGAATAACAATGGTTAAGATCAAAAACTAACTGGTAGCAATCGCAATACATTCTTTTCACTTTCTTATTGCAATACTTTCTCACTCAAACTTTGAAGCAACCTCAACGAAAGAGTAATTTCAACAGAAACTCATCTATTTCCTTTTGTTTTCTTGTGTTTGTTTATAGAACAGCAATTAGCGATAGCAAATATGTTTAACGATGACAATAAAAGACCAAGAAGTGACGACTTATGAAACTTTCCTTTTGAACCAATTTCCCAGGTTCAGTGGGGTTTATGTACTATTTATTTTTTATCTTTCTGATAGTTTTTTCTTATCTTGATGGAAGATTCAAATGCTCTGTCTCCATCTCCTGGCAAATAAGAACTAAACAAAAATTGTGTACTGGAACAAATTAACCTGATGAGGAAGAATTGGGAGGAATTAAATTTCTGTTTCTTGATTTATTTGCAGCTTCAAATTTATAATAATGTAGAGTATGAGAAAACATGATAACTTTATGCAGGTAGAGTCAAACTATTACATCACTTTAGCACTGAGTCATAGGAGTTCTTCAACTCCGACATCCCATTAGAATAAGACAGGATGACACCATTTCACGAGTTGAATACATGCCATTTTAATCCAATCAGGATTTCAGGATTTGTTAAATTCCTAGCTAAGAATTTAAAACAAATATGATTTAATTTTCATTTGTTCATATGCCTAGAAATATAGTCATGTTTTTGCTCTAACTGGTTTACCTGGAAATAATATACCTTGTCGTAACAATTACTGTATAATAAAATGTATTTATCTTATGTGATTTCCATATAATTATGAGGTTTGTTTACTCCCCCAACAGTATTAAAGATATTATGACAGATCACACTCCCAAATGTGGTTTATAATTTATTTTGGATGAAGAATAAGACAAACTTTAGAGGAAATCACAGCAGCTATGTGTGACTTCTTTCATTAAAAGCAAAGCTTTATACTAGTTAATACTGCTATGCAATCAATTAACAATTGACATGCAAGTGTAAGGAAGAATGTCATTAAAGATAGTCTTAAAAGAATAAATTATTATTGCAACTCATGCCAGATGACCTTTCTATACAGCTTACATTAACACATCTTTAAACTTAAAATCTTCTATGTATTAACTACATCATACTCAATTTGAAAAATTGAAACAGCCCTAAAGTTGGTATATCAGCTCTCAGTCCATTTATCGAAGTGAGTAATGTGTTGCAAAGTAATACAATACATTGTAAGTAATATAAAAGCAAAGAATTTGACACTGTCCCACATAACCTTCTTGTCATGGATTTGATAGATGGACCACTTGGCGGATAAGGAATTATCTGGAAGTTTCCACTCACAGAGCTGCAGTCAATGGGTTGAAGTGGAGACCAGTGAGTAGGGGCATTCCTCGGGTATTGGGACTGGTGCTGTTTAACACCATTGTTGGTAAAATGGACAGTGAGACTGAGTGCACCCTCAGCAAGTTTGACGAAGATACCAAGATGTGTGGTGCTGGCAACATGCTAGAGGGAAGGGAAGCTGTCCAGAGTGCAGTCTTGAGAGGTGGGGATTGAGCTTCATGAAGTGCAAGGATTTACACCTGGGTAATGGAAATCCCAAGCACAAATTCAAGTTGGGCAGAGAATGGATTGAATGCAATGCTGAAGAGGTGGAGTTGGGGGAGTTGGTTGATAAATTCTACATGACCCACTAATGTGTCCTTGCAGTCAAGAAAGCCAACTGTATCCTGGGCTGTATCAAAAGAAGCACGGCTAGCAGGTTGAGGGAGATGATTCTGCCTCTCTACTCCACACTTGTAATATCTCACCCAAAGTTCTATCTCCAGCTCTGGGGCTCCAAATGTAAAAAGGACATAAAGCTGTTGGAGTGAGTCCAGAGGAAGGCCACAAAAGCACTGGAGCACCACTCCTATAAAGGCAGGTTAAGAGAATTGTGGTTATTCAGCTTGGAAAAGAGAAGGCTCCAGGGAGACTTTACAGTAGCCTTTCAGTACTTAAAGGAGGCCTCCAGGAAGGATGGGAATGGACTCTGATTATATCAGGGAATGTAGTGATAGGACAAGGGTAAAAGTTTTTGACTGGAAGAGGGCTGATGTAGATTAGCTTTTAGGAAGAAATTATTTACTGTGAATGTGGTGAGACAGTGGAACATACTGCCTAGAGAAGTTGTAGATGACTTGGCCCTGGAAGTGTTCAAGGCTAGGTTGGATGGTGCAATCTTTGAGCAATCTTCTCCAGTGGGAGGTGTCCCTGCCCATGATGAGGGTAACAACTAGATGATCTTTAATGTCCCTTCCAACCCAAAGTATTCTATGATTCTATGATTTTTTTTAATAACCTCAATTTCAAGCCATGATTCCTTCCCAGGTGTGACTGGCCAAACATATTCCTTGTCCTTCGAAGAAAAGGAAATAATAAATGTTTTCTTTATTTCTATTCTATCTTTTTATTTGAGAGATGGTTCCAGTAAATAGGGCCCATTGTCATATACACCTGCAAGTGCAAGAGTGGGAAGGAAAGATCTGCTGGTCTAGCTCATCTGAGATAGGGGACAAGCAAGTATATGTCAACGTCCTCTTGATACAGTCCCATTTCTTTTAACCACTGACAGTGAACATATAAAGAATATTTTACTACATTAAAAAAACAAACATGCTTATAGTTACTAATAGATTAACATTTGTGTTTGCATGTAGGGTTAGTAAAGCTGGGCAATGGGAAAAAGATTTAATTGCAGAAATATTTCAGTTATAAAATATTTTGTCCTTTGAAGAAAAAAGGAAGTATAAAAAGTTATTTTACTGACCTTTACTAATAAAATTGTGGAGTTTTTTGTCTTTGGAGAACGTTTAATGAAGAGAAAACATGAAAATACTGCTTTTTGTTTATTTATCTCAGACATGTTTAACTCCTCTTCTTTGATAATCCTCCAGAGGAAAAAAAACCCCACCACTGCAGCATGATTATAACTAGTATTTTAGACATATAGAAAGAATTATCCTAACATAGGTTTTCCTACTGCCTATCTCAGTTCTAGCTGACAAGAGGAATGATAAATAAGATTTACTTATTTAGAGCCTAACTACTCAGTTTAAAGAGTGCTTTGAAATACATGGTAGTAGAGGAAAAGTTACATTTAGAAACCTGTAGTACAGATATTGATTTAAAAAATAGATATGTATTTTTAAAAATATAAATAAAAGGAAGAAAACATTGAAGGTTCCAGAGACTAAAGTCATGACTTCATGTTTTCTTTAATAATCTGTCAGTATTGCAGTACTGAAGTTCAAGACTTACTGTATCATCAAACAGAAAATAAGTTTCCAAAGTCACACTTCTGTTTATCATGGATAAACACATTCACAGAAACATATTACACAAGACTGTCACTGTCAGATGATTAATTATAAAGTATTAGGGGTCAATTTTGCACATTAACATTAATGAAAGCTCATTGAACAAAGTGTTATTGTGTGATAATAACATGCCCAGTAAGACTATAAATCATAGCAATGAAAGCCTATTCTCACCTACAGTAGGTGCATCATTACTCTGTAACACCTGAACAACTTTAGTGTGATTCTAAAACAGATTTCCCCTATATGAAATACAAGGAAATTTATATTGCTTTAACTCATTGAGAATTTTAGAATGTTTCCTTACAATCTACCTTAGAAGTCTATGAAAAAAGCTATACTTTTTTTTAATCACACTAAAGTACCAAGTTTTTATAAAGCATAACTAAGTGTATGCTCCTGTTAGTCTATAGTTTTTGCAGAGAAATGAATTTTTGTCATATTATTCAAAGTTTTTCTAGGATTGCTTTTATCTTCTTATATACCTCCACTAAAAAATAAGATCTATCAAACATCAGCGTAAAGCTTGTGAGTGTAATGTAAATAAATACCAGGGAGGTTGGAGCTCAACTGCATTATTTCTCTGTCAAAAGGTCAGTGAGACCAGAATTAGCACCAGGCACTTTGCTATTGCACGTGGTCTTCCCCTGCTAATGTCTATGAATATATAGATGCACATAAATCTCTCCTTTGAGTTATGAAGAAGAAAATAGATTTGAATGCTTATGTAAATTATAAATTGCGTGTCTAGTATGTGACTTTAAAAGTTTTCATCTTACAATTTAAAAATGTAGGTTACCAAGCTCTCCTGCCTCAGTGAGGAACATACTTTTCTTCAGAGCTGCACTGTGAAATGGAAACCCTTTTCTTCCTGTATTTATCCCTGACTTCAGAGAAACTAGGGCAAAAGAATGATGATAAAGATCCTCCATGGCTAATATTAATTGATATATATATACTTAAAATAGTATATTAAATACACATATTTTTCTGTTTGGTCAGACTACGTTCTTCTGTAAAATGTAACAGGAGCCTTATTCATTTTATTTTTGACTTGCCTGCAGAAAAACTTATTTCCTAGCAGGTAAATTGAGCACTCACCTCTCTGGGCCTTATAGTTCCAGAATGCCATATCCAGGATTTACATATATTCTCAGAAACAGACCTTATTCTCTCATGTGTTTCACTTAGAACTATCTACAGCCTCAAACAAAGGCCTTCCTCATTCGGATGGTATTCGGGAATTTTGGATTTGTACTTCAAAACATCAAGTGTCCTCAGTTTGTCAGTGAACTATATTATACAAGGATGAATTTAACATAGGAGCACAGCACAATCCTATCTGACAGACATGAAGTTTCACTTTGCTACTCTCTCCATGCTACACTTTATGTTGTGGCTGAACCTAGTTTTATTTTGTTGGTATAATGGTGTCTATCTCAGAAAGCTACAGTTTATTTATATTTGATGTGAGCTGGTTCCTTCATCAACTTGATGACTGGAAGATTGTATCAGTATGTAGTTTTGAGGGGATTCAAATTCCTACAGGACTAAATGGGAGCTGAGCAATGACTTCAATAGTGTTAATGTTTCCTAAATTATGGGCATACATCCCTAAAGACACAGATAGGCACCTATGTGTATTTGAGGATCTGAACTTTAGTTATATGTATGAAAGACAGACACTATTATTGGGTCCATGAGTGCCTTAAGTAATACTTGGATGAAAGTAATAGATTATTACTCAAGACTGAAAATAACATGCCATTATTTTCCCTGAATATATATAATTATCTGTTCTGTAAACCTGAAGGTAACCTGTTTTTAAAATAGTTTCTACATAAAAAACACTGTATTTTCATCCCAATTCCTTGAAAAAGCATTGAATTTACAAGGATTCTTGCCATTATTATTTGAAATGCAGCACTGTAACTCTTTACTTCTGTGCTTTCATGATAGGCTGTGATGTGTCACTTTCAAAGGACATGTAACAGACTTTCTAGCCAAAGTTTATATCCAGGATCTGCAAATGCACAAAATGTAGACTACAAGGGCACTTATCTCTATAACAGAAAAAAAGAGAAAATGTTGGTTACATGACTGTATGATAAATGATTGTGATAACTTTTGCTTCAATTTCTTCTAATGGTAATAGAGATATGAAGGTTGTACAGCCAGGTGACTGCTTACACATTGTACAATACGGTTAATGAGCTGCATTTGTGACACTAGTATAATCTGTCTGGTTCATAATGTGCTATAGCATGTGTGTTATTCCACTGAATGATTTATGGGATCTCTAGGATGTTGTAATGCATTTCCAAGGGTAATAGATGAGATAGATTATCTTGGGTTTCCTAGTTTTTTACATCACAAATATAATTGCCTTACAAGTCATCATATTTCATTTATCAGTGAGAATGATTTTGATGACAGGTGTCCATTCATTAATTAAACATTTGCCTTTTCCTCATTATACAGTTCTAAGTATCTCCTAAATTTTTGTATTACTTATAAACTTTCTTATTACTTTTTTTTTTTTGTATGCACTGTTCTATTGAAGGATATTTAAATATTAGCTCAGAAGAATTAAAATTCTTTTAAAAGAAAAAAAAATGTTTAATTGTTGGGGTTTTTTTCATTCATTTATTCATGAACAATTCCTGGTCTAGATCAATTTCCTAAGGAAATAGCTATCATCCTAAAATTTTGCATCAATATGTCAGTGTCTGTCTGTTCCCCCTTTTCACCATTCTCAGACTGACCTGGCAAGGAGATCTCAAAACTGTTACATTTCGTCAGCTTTTATGAATTTAGTAGCTGGTGCTGGCTGAGAGGAAAGACACTAGAAGTAATCTTATGATGAGAACTAAGCCACTCTTTCTCCTTGCTGAAAATATACCTGGTTTGTAAATCAGCAATATCTCAAATTGGCAAATTGCATAATCTTTTTGCTGAGGCATTGTGATGGGAAAGAGAAAAAGATTCGGGAATCCAAAAGGAAAAGAAGCCAAAGCAAGGGAGGGCAAGATAGCCAAAACTAGGCAAAACAAGGAAAGGGAAAGAAGACATTTTAGTGTCAGGGGCTTTTTGGAACATGCAGCAGAGCTCAAGTTATCACATTAGGAGGGCATGATGGAAAACTGGGTCAGACAGAGCCTTGAGATAAAAATATTTTTCTTGCATTATATATATATGTATGATATGTTCCTATATCAAAAGCTGTGGGTTTGGGTTTTTTTTAAACGCAAAATTACAAAGATCATAAGCGATCTGGATGATGGGATCAAGCATACTCTGATGAAGTTTGCCTCCCACTCTATTCACCAGTTGTCAGGCCACACCTGTATTCAATTTTGCTCCTCACTATACAAAAAACCAAAATGTGGAAAGGCTGGAGAGTATCCACAGATGATAAAAGAACTAGGAAGCCTGTCATATGAGGAAATGCTGAGAGAACTGGTTTGCACAGCCTTGAGTAAAGAAGGATTAGGGGAGGCCTTATCACCATGTTCCAGTATTTAAAGTGTGACTTCAAAGAAGATGGAGACTCCCTTTTTACAAGACATCACATAGAAAAGATGAGATGTAATGTGTACAAGTTAATCCTGGGGAGATTCCAACTGGACACAAGAGGAAAATTTTTCACGAGAAGAATTAGCCCTAGGGAAGTGGTGGATTCACCATATTGGTAACTTTTAAGGTTCATCTGGGCAGGGTGCTGGGCCTTCTTCTCTACACTTTTGCCAAAAAAGTTTGGACTAGATGATCCTTGAGGTCTTTCCAACCTGCTATTTTATGATTCAATGATGATGAAAGTGTAATACAGTTTTTATAAGCAGAGATCTAAGATTCCCCATTTCAGTCCTGCACTCCGGTTCAAGGATGTTCTGGGTCTGGTCACTGCATGCACACACACACACAAAATATAACTGGGCAAGGAATATATATGGTAAGCTGTAAATAAGGCAGCTGATCATTAGATTCTTTCATTATTTTTGTCATGATTTAACAAAACAAAAATGTCACATCTTCTAGAAATTTCTACTGAGACTTTAGAGATTGCCAAGTCCCTGGGTTTATGTTTTAAATCTTGTTCTGTCACTTAAATTTAGCTCTTTTTAAATTAGGAATTTCCAGAACTATTACCCTATAATGAAAATGCACAGCATCCTCAAATATCATAGCTCAACATGTAGAGACTGTACAAGTGAAAGCCAGTTAAAAATAAATATATTATCCACTCATATGTAGCAATAGGTACTTCTGAAGGAAATGTAGTCTAATTTTATACAATAATTATTTTAAGGAGCAATTTTTCAAATCCCAACTATTAGCTTTCTTTGATAAGACATACATTTCCCATAAGATAATAGAATAGTTTGATTTACACAACATTTATGTATGACTTCTTTTATTTTATGCACTTTATAAAAGCAGAAATAAAGCAAGACAATAAACTCATCACAGATATGTGCAAATTAAATGTTCATCATTAGAAAAAAAAAAGGCCAAACAACTATGATTTCCTCACATTTTTCTCCCTTGAAAGTTTAAAATAGTGATAACTACAATATATCTAAAAATACCAAGTATGTCAAGAAAAGAGATTCTATTTAATGATGGCACATTGTATTTTATGTTTACAAACTGTAATTTTTTGAACCCTAGCCCCAAAATAAAAATGCACAAATACATACATTTCACATGTATTGAGACAGCTAGTAAATCCAAACTTCACCTTAGTTTCCTCAGTAGAATAGACAGAAAATAAGTTTAATAGCATTTCCAGAGGTTAACATACCCAGCCTTTGCTGAACCAAGTTATAAAGTGAATGAGTTCCAGAATAAAGAACACTCACAGAGAATTGCTCTTTCACTTTACTTCTTTCAAACCTTTCATTTGGGGAGAAGCAAGTGGGGACTTGATTCTGCTGCAAAGAAAGAGGACTCCAAGTCAGACTTCAGAAGCAACTTGTTATCTGATTTGGCCTAAGAAATTTTATTTTTAGATCTTAAACTTCTGGGAGCAGGGACTAACTCCTGTTATAAATTTTCAAAAAAAAAAGGTCTTATGCTTTAATGGAGACGACTATGGGCTCAAACTCCCAGGTGCAGTAAAGTCTTCCATTCTCCCACAAAAAGCTACCCCACTCCTCAGCAGTTTCTATTCATTCTCTATTGGTATATATATGTGATTCTTCTCCTCTTGTACTGGCTTTTTTATTCAGCTCTGAGGGACACCACTTTTTCCTTTACTTAGGTATGTGATTTGTTCAAAGAGGCTTGATAACTACTAGTAGGGCTGTTGGGTTTTTTAAAGTAAATCTTATACTTATCTTCTCATTTCTTTCCATTGCCACATCTTTTCCCAAGAAAAAACAAAGTGAGATTTAAAAAAAAAAAAACACCTAAATTTTTATTTTTTTTTTCTTTTTATTCACTACCTGCAGTTGAATGATATTTCAGGTGAAAAAAAATGATCTATTGAATTACATGATCTATTTAAGTATTTCAGTTTGAAATATTTTTTAAAGACAATTCCTTTCTGGAATAACTGTAATTGGCATGCTGAAATGTGAACATGTTCTTTTACATGAAGAAAATAAAGCATTGTGATTTTTTTTCTCTATTGAGAAAAAAAATGTCAAAACATTGTTAAATCAATATCTATTTGATTCAATTTTTAATTGAAATTTTATTGGTCTAGGAATTGGTAACCCGTTTGTCCATATGAAGATTCATAGTTTATTGTCATTGATAAGTGGGTTTATCTGATATTACAATTAAGCACGAAACCCCCTCTTGCATTAATTGATATAATTTTAAAACAAAGTTGTAAAATAAAGTAATAGTTTAGTTATTAAAATGGAGAAATAGTCATTAACTGATTCTACTCATATGCCATCCACTGCTAACAAAACCGTGTTTAAATTATAGACTGCTAGTTTCCCATAGCAGGTGCTTTTTGACTCTCAGTCTTGCAGAGTCCTAGGGAGAAGTTCTTTGCCTATAAAAAGATGATTAACATGATTCATTTTCAAAACTGATTTCTGGCTTTTTAATAACACTGCATTTCTAAAGTCCAGGTTCCTGTATTCTATGTGGTAGACATTTTGTATACTGGTTTTCTGTGTTCTCTAAGAATAATTCCATATGTCTCAATGGATTCTAAAGATTCTGCTTGATAACTAGAAAGTAGAATTAGTTAGCTCAAAGGAAAGGCTTTTAGTTACCATAGGATATGACCTTGCCATTATTGAGAGATTTGTCTTCTTTTACGCTAAGAATAAGATTTATTATGCATACTTGTGATATATATAGCTTCAAAACTTACTCAGGGTGAGAAATCCACTAGTTAACTCATGTCTTCTGTACCTTTAATGGGGTTAGTGTGCTTCCCTGAAATTTTCTGGGAAATCTACCTGCATATGTATGTGTAACCCATAAAACTGTACCTTTAAAATCCACTGAAATATTCTAAGGCATGCTCCAGTTAATTGGCATATCTTTAAAGGAAGGGACAGTAATAGGTATCTTCTGAAGGAAATTATGTGTGCAGTGTCTTCCAAGGTGACAACTAAAGGAAACCTACAAGCGCCACAACCAAGACTGAACTGTGCCTGGATGTGCACAGATGAAGAGCTTCACGAAGCCAGACAAGCTGAGAAATTGATTTTCTTAAAAACCTGAAGATTAGATTTAGAAGCTGAGGGAGGTCTTTCAATGTCTCCACTTGTGTCTTATATTCCTAATTTTACTATAAATCATCCATATGGGCATTCACTTCTTGCTTGGATTTTTGGCCAACGTCATTCTGTATTGCCTCTCACTTGTCTTCTGCTGTAATAGTCTTTACACTTATTTACTCCAGAAGAAGAACAGTTACACTAACCAGATCAGTAAAGGCACCAGGAAACTGAACTTTAAACACACATTAACAGTAGTTTCTGTGGAAATTGCTGAAATATAAAACATCTCTTTGTCTCACAGATCTTTAAAAGTTTCAGAGTCACATTAATGGTCACTTTAAGACCAGTGAAACAATTTGTATCATTAAGGGTCTATGGAGCCCTAGGCTTTAGAGATATACTTTGAAGCATCAGTTTTTCAGTCTGCGGCTTTTTTGTTTGTTTGTTTTACAATCATTTTTAGCCAATGATACTGAGATGACATTTCTTAGTTTGTAAGTGACATAAAAGTAAGGGATCAGTAAACACGGGGAAGGCACATCTTTTAAAGAGATGGAGAAAATGAGAAATGTTCATTCAATACACAAACCTGCAGCATAATGAATCAAAAGACTGCAAAAGAAATTGAAGGGTAAATGACTGCTGAATGAAAAGGCACTACAGTCTGTGAACTTATGTGAAGTGGTGAAGAAACCCCTAAAGTCTTCATCTCAACTTGCCACCGCACCAAGCAAAACATGAGACACTAAATCACATTGTTCAAGAAGCACAAAATAGTAGTGATGTGTGAAGCTTTGAGTACATCCCAGATAATACTTTCTGTGCTGGCCATCAGCACTCCTTTTCATATGAATCAGTTATGTACTTTCTTTTTTTCTTTTAGAAGACTACTATGAAAAACAGATACAGATGGTACAAATTTAAGTAAGCTTTGGTTATGAGTATAAAATGAAAACAAAATGTGCTTAAAAAGACACCAAGTAAAATAATGTTTGGAATTCCAGAAAAAAAAAAAAATAATATGCCATTCCTTTCTCTTTATAAACAGGCAATAACTCAGGAATGTGATTCAAAGGAAACTGTCAGCAAAAATCACAAATTAAATGTTAAATGATGGGACCGCATGAAGCATAATGAAGTTGCAGTACTGGCAGAAAACCCTCTCAGGCAGACAAAGGAGTAGAACTCTTCTGTAGCATACCTACTCCAACTAAGCTCCATGGCTTAACTAGTTTTTTAACCGTGGAAAATTGTTGTAAATGTGCCACTGGAGTCCAATTTTCTTGGAAGTGCTTATCCACCAAAATCAATGACAATTATATCTGTTAGTCCTGTTTTATATTCCTAAACTGGGAATTTGTATTTACAGTTTGAGTTTAGTACCTAACTCACAGTGAAGGAAGTCTGAAAGAGGTATTACTTAAACATTGTATGTTCATACCTGTATGAAACTTTTCTTTCTTGCCGCAGATTAGTTTGTAGACATATGTGGTTAAGAACAACAGTGCCTAAAAAAAAACTTTGGTCACCTGTACTTATATATACACTTATGTGCATACTAGTCCTAGTGGCAGACAGCATACTCAGAACTAGGAGAAGAAAGGATCTAAATCTTCTTCATCCCGAGAGGCTTTAATCTAAAGTTGTCATATTTGCATCTACCAGGTAACAGAAGGAGGTGAGATAGAACAGTCCTCTATTTCAAATGTTGAAATTCAGTTATAGCAGAAAGAAAAAAGGAGAAATCAGGGGGGTAGGTTCAAGAACTCTCAGGCAAAAGAGGAAACCAAAATGCATTTGGCCATGCAAGTACTGAATGGTAGTTAAAAACTACACAGAAGGAATGCATAAACAATAATTCCATCAAAACTTAGCATGAACAAGTTTGAGACGATATTCAGCATTTCCCATTAGCTGAGGCAAATTCTATTATTATTTCATTTTTCAGGTCCTATTTTTACTCACTAGCTTCTCCTCAGTCATTTTATAGAAGATGTCTGCACGTTCATTAGTGCAAAATCTAGCTGAAAACTACTAAATTAATTTTGGGTAACATCGTGGACTCAAATTTCTACTAAATTTATTTCTACAGACCTCCACTAAGGAAACAGCTTGCAGCCATAGTTGTCTGACACCAGATATTGTAGAGGTCAGTAGCTGAATGCTAGAGAACAAGTGTTATCAAAGAGACTGAAGGAACAATGAAACAGATGAGAACATGCATATTTCACATCTTGGGCACCGACAAGATCTAAGCAAAATTTACCTGTGGTCTAGATTGAGATTTAACTCAGAAGTAAGTGTAGCCCTCATCTTGCCCTTGGTTCTTATGAAAGAATCCTGAAGCCAATGGAATTGCGTGAGCTATGAGTAAAGGTACTATCTGTCACTAAAGGAGATTGTATTTAGACATATGATTCCTAATTGCATTCATAAACACCTTACAGTTGAACTCCTAGAGTGTTATTCTGTGTGTCTTTACTAATAACCTTTGACTAGAAGTCTGACCAAAACAGAATTGCTTAAATAAATTACTTTTCATAAATGCTTGTGATAAAAGCAAGAAAAAAGTTCATATTCAAGTAAATTCTGTCCCTTTTCTTTTTTTTTCCTGCTCCTTGAAAACTGTTATACATGTGTCTGTTTTATATATATGAATATTTGTTGTCTGGAAATCAAAGTGTATTTCCTTCTGGCTCAGCGATTTGGGTTTTTATCTTCAGTAAAACCCTGGCTGAATGCTTATTTCCTTCCATGTAGTTTCCTAGTTGTGAATAGAAGCCTAGACGGTGGACTGTACATCTGTAACTGTGAACAGTTTGGTCTTGCAATTGACATTTAGATAGCAATTATAAATGACAGAGAGAATCATTCCCATCTATTATTTTCTGGTTTAATATGTCAGTAGCACATGTAAACCATGATTGATATTGGCCCGATTCTATCAGCACATAACAAATCATATTCTTTACTCTAAGGGTCTTATGAACAGAAAGGCGAAGGTAACAAAAATGATGTTTATAAAAAAATAAGAAAGTTTTATGACTAGAATAGTGAGCTGATATGCTTCTGATCAATCACACAGAAAAACTGGAACTACAGGATATCAAGGGACAGCTTTTGCAAAGTTGTTCTCTTCAGAGTAGAAGTATACTTCAGGTATAAAAGCTAAAGTTTACCACGTTACAGCTCTCTAGTTCAAAAAACACATTGAACCACATAAGCTCACATACTGTTTGTCACAAGGGTTTATCTGAAGATTGAATATTGCATACAGTAAATGATGGCTACTGTCTGTCAGTTTATTTTCTCTTAACAATTTTCAGTCAGTGCTGTTCTAGTATTTCCTATCACATGCATTGTTTTGTTTGGAAGAATTTTGAAAGAAAATTTCTGACTAGAGCTGAGAAAAGCTAAAAAGAAATTATCTAACAAAAATCCCTTTAAGCTCTGAACTGAAAAATCTGTGCATGCAGTATATTGATGTTTAAACCTGGAAACAAAACACACAAAAGAACCCTTTTTTATTAATGAAATTATTTTCTTAAAACAAAACAAAACAACAAAAAAACTCAAAACAATCAGCTAAGAAAATTAAAGGAAAATAACTTTAAGCAATGGATAGCACATTAATTAGAAAATAGCAGCCTTTTGTTTCTAGGGAAAAAAATCAAATCCTCAAGAAAAGTGTTTTTCCTTAGTTATCATATATGAGCATTGTGTTTATTTGTCTCAGCTACAAAGCACAACTGAGGATGTCACTCAGTCTCTAAGAAGAAACTGTTCTTTAGAACACAGTAGCTATCTGCAGCGTATAATCAAACACACAACAGTTAACTGGGACCAAAATTTTTTAATCAGAAGGGAAATAATATGAATCCATACTTAGGAGCCATGCCTTTCTAATAGCAAGACAAATGTTTAAATTTTGCACTAATGGTGATTATTCCATTATATCCTAATGTCCACTTTGGATATCTGACAAAATATTTTCTGCCCAATAAACATTAACTCTTTTATTGCCCAAGATCCATGTCTTTGAATGCAATGTGTTTTATCATCTAGTCATAATGTGCATTCAGAACTTAGAGAAATCTTGTACAGCACAGAAAATACCAGAAGAAAACTGAAGCCTTTGAGTGAACATCTATTGCATTTGAAGGGCTAAAGAAAGAAAAAAATATAGTGAACAAAGTCAGAAGAACATTCTAACCAAGAACCACAAATAAAGAACCATAATAAAATTGTAATGCTTTGTGATCTTTTCGGCTTTGCTAAAGCCTAGCCCTAGATCTCTGTGCACTTGAGTAGCCCCATGTTACACTCCAGCTTCACTGTGCTTCATGCATTCTTTTTCAAATTTCAGAAATCTGATTCCTGATCCACATCACAGTACAGTGACTTCAGGACTGACTTATTACAACACCGTGACTTCTTACCGTCATGCACCTTCAGCTGCAGAGAGCAGAGTTTGTGCTGATTCTCATCAATGTAGTATTCGATTCATCTCGTAGCTTTGCTAACACAGTGTGACTCATTGCTTGCAGGACTCAGAATAATACACTGGATGCATGTGTTTGTGCGTGGTTGTGTGCAGTGTTATTTCAGGCTTACACAAAATCTCAAGTATCTACAAAGCATTCTAAAAATATTTAATACAGGTTTTAAATGTTTTGTTACAAAATAAACTAAATTACGGTTATAGCAATAATGACCTTCTACCCAAAGGAAGAAGTTGAAAAGGTAAGAAGTAGTCAGATATCAAAATAAAAAACAACTGTGGAAAATAACAGAAATGAGAGGGTATCTTATACTAACAAATATAATGTACACAGGACCACCATTCTTCGGCACTGAGATCAAAAAGATATGGAAGGGTCTATCTGCATGCTACTAAATTGTCCTGTCATATGAATCAAAGCTGTATCCAAATGGCATGTTAAGAGCAGTCTCTGAGCCACGCTACCTTGACTGTGCCTTGACTTGCAATTCTTTGAGTGCTATCTGGTCAACACCAAACCCAGGCCATCCTAACAGAATAACAAGTGCTCTAGGAAATTCCATGGCATTTTTCATTTATTTTGATAAACTGTGGCATAGCCACAGACAACATCGTTAAACAAAAGAATGTTTAAGATCAAACTTCTCTGAGTCTTCCATTAGCTATGCTTTCTACTTATGAAAGAAAGATCAACTAATAGTGTAGGTAAGAGAAAAAGAGTTTATTTACTAGCATCAAGAGAAATATTAAATTGAAAGTAGAAATCACAGTGTGGGGAAAATTCGTATGTCATTGCAATATCTAGCATATAGTACTTTCCAGATGCTGGATTATTACTCTCTTGTCAGATACATATCTTGTCAGATATATATGCAACACAGGGTTCCCTATCTTTTTCATAGAAGAGGTAGTACAGAAAATAATGATCTGTTATGATAGTCCAACTATGACTGAAATAATAAGCTCATTTCACTAAGTTAGCCTATGTATGCAAGTCCTTGCACTGTGTCCTGGCCATAACTTTGTATCATTTCTCCTGTATAAAAAAGATGGTTTTAAATCTCCATTTTTACCAATATAACATCTCCTATGACATCTCATCTTACACAAATAGCTCTAGCATATAGGACATGCTGACCTATAGTGTCATCTTTTTCTTTTGCAATTTAACAGCAATTTTAGACTATATCCCACTATTGCAAAAGCCTTCCTTTGAAAATCCCTCTGACTCATCATTATCATGCTATCAAAATGCAACTATTTCTTCAGCTGGTGCAGACTTACTGAGCTACTTTTGACCTAGAAACAATACTGTCAAAGCTATTGGGAAGACCCTACAAAAGAAAAACAGAAGAAATCAATCATTTTGTTCTCTGTTATTGCTCTGAGGTTGACTTTGAGTAGCTTAAAATGGGCAGGAAAATAGTCTGCATAAAATTTAGCACTATCTGCACTTTTTGAAAATTCCCTCAGGATTGGCTGCAAGAGGTCCTTGATGAAAGAGCAAGCAGGAGTCCAAGAGTTTTGTATTTGTTTTGCTTTGGATTTTTTTAATCAGTAGTTCAGTGAGGTTACTGAGGTTACTAATCCAGTCAAATTTAAAAATTTTAATCTATTATTTGACATATGTTATTATTTTGGCTGCTACAGTGTATATATTTTTGAGGTGAGGAGCCATGAAGCTAAATCTCATTATCCTAATTTTTTTTTTTTTTTCCCACAGAAACCCATCTGAACTTTTACATGTTCTACTACCTTGCCAACACTCTAATTTACTAAATGGACGAGGACAGTTTGAGGCTAGACTGGGACATAGGCCCGTAGGTGGGCATTGCTTGTTGTGGTCCATGGCCAGCCTGTGAGAGGCTGGAGATGGATCCTGCAGTGGTGTCCCTGATGGCCCCAGCACAGCTCCTGAGGTAGCTGAGGTCAACAGCGAAACATCTGCAAGATGCCTCATGTGGTATTCCCCATAGAAGGTGGCACAGCCAACAGCCCAGCTGAAGTACCTTTACACAAATGCATACAGAATGGGCAACAAGCAGGAGGAGTTTGAAGCTACAATGTGGCTTGAAAGCTTTGACATAGTGACCATAACTGAAACCTACTGGGATGAATCCTAGGTCTGGAGTGTAGCTATTGCGAGTTACGAGCTGTTCAGCAGGGACAGGCAAGGAAGGAGGGGCAGAAGTGTTAAGGAATAGATAGAGAATGAGGAAATGTCCCTAAAGCCCTCCCTGGGCGTAGATGAGGAAAGAGTTGAGAGCTTTTGGGTGAGGATTAAGGGGCAGACCAATATGAGGAACAATGTTAAGGGAGTTTATTACAAGCCACTTGGTAAGGATGGGGACGTTGATGAGGCCTTTTACAGACAGCTCAATGCAGCCTCGCAATCTCAGGCATTGGTACTCATGGGGGACTTCAATCAGCCTGATATCTGCTGGGAAGACTACACAGCCAGGAATGTACAGTACAGCAGGTTCCTCCACTGTATTGACAGTAACTTCTTGACTCAGGTGGTGGAGAACTGGAGAGGTGTACAACTGGACCTAGTACTGACAAACAAAGAGGGACCAGTGAAGGATATTAAGAATGGGGGCAGCCTTGGCTGCAATGATCATGAAAAGACAGAGTCCAGGATCATGGAGAATATGTGCAAAACAACAAGTAGGACTGAAATCTTGGATTTCAGGAGGGCTAACTTCAACCTCTTAAAGAAAATCCTTGGAGAAATCTCATGGGTTCGGGCTCTGGAAGGTAGGGGACCTCAAGAGAGCTGGATAATTTTCAAATATCTCTTTCTCCAAGCTCAGGATTGGTACATCCCTAAGGAAAAAACAAATCAGCCAAGGGAAGCAGGATACCTGCATAGCTGAGCAGGGAGCTTCTGAACAAAGCAGAAGTGGAAGAAGGAAGTTTACGATGAGTAGAAAAAGGGACTGGTCACTTGGAAGGATTACAAGAATGCTGCTAGAGTATATAGAGATAAAATAAGGAAAGTCAAGGCCTCCTTGGAATTAAAATTGGCAAGGCAACAAGAAGGGTTTTTTTCAAGGATATTGGAGGCAAAAGGAAAATGAGAGAAAATGTGGGCCCACTGTTGAAGGACATGGGTGCCATGGTGACAGAGAATGCAGAGAAGGTGGAATTGCTGAATGCCTTCCTTGTTTCAGCTTTTACTGCTCAGTCCAGCCCTCAGGAGTTCTGTACTTTGGAAGAAACAGAGAAGGTCTGGATGGAAGAACACTTCACCTTGGCTGAGGCAAACCAAGTTAGCAAACAGTTAAATACATTGGATATCCAGAAGTCCATGGGCCCTGATGGAATGCACCCACAAGTGCTGAGGGACCTCACAGAAGTCACTGCTAGTCCTCTCTACATCATCTTTGAAAGGTCCTGGAGAACACGTGAGGTACCCAAGGACTGGAGGAAGGCCAATGTCATCCCAGTCTTCAAAAAGGGCAAGAAGGAAGACCTGGGAAACTACAGACCAGTCAGCCTCAGCTCCATCCCTCAAAAGATGATGGAATGTTTCATTCTGGGTGTCATATCAAAGCAACTGGAGGAAAAAAAACCTATCAGAAGTAGTCAACACAGATTCACCAAGACGACAACATGTCTGAGTAACCTGATAGCCTTCTATGATGGATAGATGAGGGTAGTGTGGTGAACATTGTCTGCCTTGACTTCAGCAAGGCTTTTTGGCACAGTCCCCCATAGCATCAGGTAAG